>RJWK010052890.1:0-15514 GCA_004363435.1 Platanista minor
CACAGGCTCTAGAGCGCAGGCTCAGTAGTTGTGGCACATGGGCTTAGTTGCTCCGCGGCATGTGGGATCTTCCCGGACCAGGGCTCGAACCTGTCTCTCCTGCATTGGCAGGTGGATTTTTAACCACTGCGCCACCAGGGAAGCCCCCAGTATTTTTATACATCACTGCAAGAAGACCATTTACCATCTGTCAACATACAAAGTTGTTAAAAAGGGCTGTGACATTTTTTCGATCTTACCGCATTACTTAGATTTTAACAAATAAACAATCAGTTCATTGTCTTAATAGGATCATGAGAAATAAACTGATGAAGCCTTTTGCTGTAGAACATCTGTCAGATCTTTCTCTTTATTGCTAGTCTGCTCTCTTTTTATGCAGTGAGAAAAAAACAGTAAAATATCGAGGAGCTTAAAATATAAAATTTTAATTCACTTTTCATTTATTTCCTATTCATGTTAAACTGTTTTACTATCTTTACTTATCACTGATTTTGGTATTATAATTCCTCTTGTGGTGACCAGAATACATCAGAATTATTTATTTAAATAAGTTCTCATGAACTAACTAATCAGGACCTTGGTCATCTTATTTAGAATTCTTTCAGTGAACTAAACAGCAGCCTAAATATTTACAGGAGGTTCTAATAAAAGAGACTAAAGCCAGTATTTTAAAATAGGAAACACTTCTAAGGAAACATAAATAACAATTTAAAAAAGCAAAGCTGGGTTTCCCTGGTGGCGCAGTGGTTGAGAGTCCACCTGCTGATGCAGGGGACACGGGTTCGTGCCCCGGTTTGGGAAGATCCCACATGCCATGGAGCGGCTAGGCCCGTAAGCCATGGCCGCTGAGCCTGCACCTCTGGAGCCTGTGCTCCGCAACGGGAGAGGCCGCAACAGTGAGAGGCCTGCGTACCGCAAAAAAAAAAAAAAAAAAAGCAAAGCTAATTGTACAAAACCAGCTTTGATGTCAAACACACACACACAGGCACACACACACACAGGCACACAAAGAAAACAGAAACAAAACCCAGGTAGAATAAAACAGAACTGAATTCGCTATTTCATTTTTAGTGATATATCAATATAAAATAAAACCACCATGGAATACTTATCTTTTAATAGATTTTTTTTAAAGATCTAAAAGTCATCTGAACAACAAACAGCTACATGATGCTTCCCCTCCCATCCTATTTCAGTTTACCCATGCAGTCCACACTCTAAGCGTATACTACTCGGCTCCATGTTAATGCTCTTGATTTTCGAGGCTAAGATTAAACACTGAGTAAGAGTATTTATTATGTAGAAAAGTTACAATAATGCAAGAGAGATTTCTGTAGCATGAGTCCTCAGCCAAATGATTTAACATGTTGGACATAATTTTTAAAGCACTTAGGAAGAAGGACAGAAACTCAGTGTGACTATAAAGATACGACCTAGTATGTATGGTGGTTGCAAGAACATGCTTTAATTCAGTACATATTTACCAGACAGTTAAAAGGAAAATTCCCACTAACTAACATGCTTGAATTTGCACTCCTCTCCCTCAACTGAACAAATGGAAGGTCAGTAATCATTTCAAGTATGTTGTAAATATGGTTAAGTGCAAACAATTCAGCAAATCAGATGCTCCATTTTGGGCAGATTTGCAAAGTTAACCCTGCCCTTGACGGTAAATGCTAGCGGAGTCACTGTATTTTTTGTTCCCCAACAGGTGTTGATTTCAGTTGGCCTTTCACTCTCCACAAGGGTTAATCATCACTCCCTGACCTTGTGCACATCTTATTTGACAGGCTATCTAAATTAAATCTTATGCTTCCATCTGTCAAATGTCAATGTAACTTGATTATCATGGGTAGAAATTTTCTATTGTTTCATTAAGTTGTTTGTTGTTGTTGTTTTTAACCCACTGCTACATGTTTAACTAGGGAGATAAAAAATAAGTCTGTTGACAAATCTTAGCCACTCAAATCATCTAAGTTAAATCTGACCCTAACTTAACTTTTTCATGATTATGTAAATGCAACACAGGGCACAACTATCTCAGCTGAACAAATCAGTACTTATTAATTTACAAAACCTACTGTAAAAGCTTTAAACAAAACCCACAACTCAAGAATACTCTAATTTTTTTAAAAGGTGCTCAACATCACATCATCAGGGAAATGGAAATCAAAACTACAGTGAGATACCATCTCACACCTGTCAGAATGGCTATCATCAGAAAGACAAGAAATAACAAGTGTTGGCAAGGATGTGGAGGAAATCCCTGTGCACCACTGGTGGGAATATAAATTGGTGTAGGCACTGTGTGAAAACACTATGTAGATTCTTCAAAAAATTAAAAACAGAACTACGATATGATCCAACAGTTCCACTTCTGGGTACGTGATATGAAAGGAAATGAAAATACTGACTCAAAAAGATACCTACACCCCCATGTTCATTGCAACATTATTTAAAATAGCCAAGACATGGAAGCAACGTAGCTGTCCATGGATGGATGGATAAAGAAGATGCTGTGTACACATATATACATACACAATCGAATCATTTTGCAATATATATATATATATATCAAATCACAGTGTTGTACAACTTGGACTAATACAATGTTATATGTCAATTATATCTCAATGTTTTAAAAAGCCAAATTACGAGGCAATATTTTAAAAGGGTTATTTTGGACTAACAATGAGAAATTTTTAAGTAAAATATGGTACAAGCATACATTGTATTACTACATGGCCAATAAAACTGTGTTAGAGAAATGTTTTCCTTCCCAATCAAAATCCCAATAGGGTATTTTATTCACCTTGATGAGCTAATTTTTAAATGCATCTAAAAGAGAAAATGTACAATCTAGCTACATTTTTGTAAAAGATGATATATGATGAAGCTAGTTCCTTCTATCAAAATATTAAAATAGTGTAGTATTAGTGCAAGAAAAGACAAATACATCCATAAAATAGAATGAGATTGAGAAATAGATGCATTTATATGAGAGTACAGTGTGTGATACAATGGCATCCCATATCAATTGTGAAAGGATGAACAAACTAATAATAAAGAATTGGCTATCCATTTTGGGGGAGAAAAATTAGATCCTTACTTCATGCTGCAACATAAATAAATCCCAGGTGAATTAAAAGAGCAAAACATGAAAATTAAGACTCCAAACAAATTACAAGAAAAACACAAGAGAATACGGTTATAACCTTGGTATAGTATAGACTTTCTTAAGCAAGGAAGCTATAAAATGGATACATTTGACTACATAAACATTTAAAACTTCTGATTAGCAAAAAGACACCATAAACAACTTTCAAAGCCAAGTTATAGACTAGAAAAAAATATTGCCAGCATATATATATATATATATATATATATGAGATATAAACAGGAATTTTACAGAAGAAATGCAAACGACTTATAAGCATATGAAAATATGTTTAACATCAACAGCTAAAACAAGTTATTTTTCACTCACAGATTGGCAAAAATAAAAGATTAATAACACCCAATATGGGTAAAGATATGGAGATATGAATGCTGCTATCACCAGCTGAAGAGCACAAATGGATGTGACCCTTTTAGAAAGAAATTTTATTTCATAAAAAGTTTTAACCTGTATTCTCTACAACCGAGCAATTCAATTTCCAATATCTATTTCAGAAAATTATCCAAAAACTAAATAAGCAGCAGAGCGATTTCAAAGAAAGAGATTAAACTGTTCTCACTTCCAGGGCATACACAGAGAAAACACTCCCACATGTACAAAGCGCAAAAGCCTAAATGTACGCTTGAGCAAGGTCTGTGGCTAGGGAAAAACTGGAAACGTCAGTATCAATCAGTAAATTAGGGCACATCCGTTAAGATGAGAGTTAAAAAGAACGAGATAATTTAACGGGTACAGAGTTTATGTTGGGAGTCATGAAAAGGTTTTGGGTATAGACAGTAGTTTGTGTGTGTGTGCATGCTTATAAAACATACTCAAACATACACAAAACTACATATTTCTATAGTATATATATTTCTTTATATACCTAAAGATACCTTTAAAATGATCTGGAAGAATGTATCCAAATCACTACCAGTGGTTACTTCCAGGAGAGTGAGATTCAGGAACAGGGTAAAAGGGAATTTGTGCTTTATCTGCATTGAATAAATGTTTTATGATAAAAATGTATTCGTATGTGTACTTCTATGACTTAAATTTTTATTTTAAGAAAAAAATGCATTTACTGACATGGAAAGTTATTTATTCATTCTTTCAACATATATTTACCAGAAACCTACTCTGTGTTAATAAGCCCTATCAAAATATTAAGGATGTTATCAGTGAAGAATACTGGCCAAAATCTCTGCCCTCATGAAGCTTATGTTTTAGTGGGAAGGAGAAAAAGTACTTTTCGAAATATGGTAAGTGATAGAGCTGGGCAGGGGAGACGCATAGGCTTAAAGTTAAATGCAGAGGTTGGCGGGGGAGGACGGGGATGAGGGGAGGCGGGGGAGCGTCACTGAAAAGGTAACATTTGGACAAAGACTTGAAGGACAAACAGAAGAAAAAAGCCTGCCAGGCATAGGGAAAACCCAGAACAAAGGCCCTAGAATGAGGACATGTGAGGTGTATTCTAAGACTAGCAAGGAAGACAGGGTAGTAGAGGCCACATAAATAAGCAAGCGAGAGGAGAGGCAAGACAGCTGTCAACCTCACACTGTTTGCCACACTCCCAGTCTACTTTGTGACTGTCTCCCACCTACAGTCCTTAGAGAGCTATGATATTTACCAGGACCCTACTCCTCTGGGGGTGATAAAACATAAAGGCAAGGCTGGTGGGAATGTACAACGGGCGCAATCCCTTTAGAAAACAGTCTGGCAGTTCCTGAAAATGTTAAACATAGATTTACCATGTGACCTAGCAATTTCAATTCTTGCTATATACCCAAGAGGACTGAAAACATATGTCTACACCAAAACTTGTACATGAATGTACACAGCAGCATTATTTGTAATGTCAAAAGGTAGAAACAACCCAAATGTCCACTCACCCATTAATGGATAAATAAAATGTGGGGGACTTCCCTGGTGGCACAATGGTTAAGAATCCACTTGCCAATGCAGGGGACACGGGTTTGATTCCTGGTCCAGGAAGATCCCACATGCTATGGAGCAACTGAGCCCGCGTGCCACAACTACTTAAGCTTGCGCGCCTAGAGCCCGTGCTTTCCAACAAGAGAAGCCACTGTGATGAGAAGCCCGCGCACCACAACCAACAGTAGCCCCCGCTCACCCCAACTGGAGAAAGCCCATGCGCAGCAAAAAAGACCCAACGCAGCCAAAAATTTAAAAATAAAATGTGGGACATCTAACACAATGGAATATTATTTGGCCATAAAAAGGAACAAAGTACTGATACATGCTACAACATAGATAGCCTTGAAAATACTGTGCCAAGTGAAAGAGGTCAAACACAAAAGGCCACATACTGTGTGCTTCCATTTATATGAAATGTACTGAACAAGCAAATCCATAGAGACAGAGGCAGATTAGTGTTGCCCAGGATGGAGGAGAGGGTAAGGGGGAGTGACTAACATGTACAGGGTTTCTTGTGGGGGTGTTCAAACATTCTAAGATTAGGTTGTTGTGATAGCTGTACCACTCTGAATAAAAACCACTGAACTGTACACTTTAAATAAGTGAACTTTATGGTATGTAAAAATATCTTGATAAAGCTGTAAAAAAATAAAAACTGTAAAAAAATATTAAGGACACAACTGTGCTTTTAAAATAACATTGTTCCCATTTTCAAATACAGAAGCCAATGACAAAAAGAGACAAGGAGTCTGGGTCACCATTAGGATATGACACAGAACAAGGAAAGATAATTTAGCTGTCACTGTTTGTGTATTAGTTAATGCTTTAAAAGATAAATTCCAAATTTCTGTTGTTTAATCCAACAGATATTTATTTCTCACACACATAAACTCCAAACAGATGTTCCTAATGAGTGGGGCAACTCCCCTCCACGTGGTAATTCATGGAGCCAAGTGCCTTCCACCTCACACCTCCTCCATCTTCAACAAAGTGTTCTCAAATCTTCAAGTATAGGGGGATCAACTCACGGGAGGTTCTGCTGGGCCAGGCCTGCAAGCGGCACCTCCCTTCTACCCACGTTCTGCTAGTTAAAACTTAGTCACGTGACCCATCTGCTCTAAGGGAAGCTGAGAACTCTAATGCAGTACTTCCCGACATTAGTAAATATGAGTGTTTAGAATTAGCATTGCCATATTCTAGAATTCATATCAACAGCTAATATCAGTTATTTTATTTAAAGAAGCCTCTACGGATCAACAGTAGTGATACAACAAACTGCCATGGAATTGCTTTCTCAATTAATCAATAAATATTTACTGAGTACATACTATCTGCCACATATTGTTTTAGGTAAACAAATAGAGGGGGGAAAACCTTGCCCTCACGGATCTCACAATCCAGTGCGGGGAGACAGAAAAACAAAGTGTATATAGCATATTGAACAAAAATAAATGTTAGGAGGAAAATGAAGCAAGGAAGGAGGACGAAAGTACTACTTTCAAAAAGGTGATTAAGGTCTTAGTGATGAGGTGACATGAGCCCACACCTGAGGGAAGAACATTCCAGGGAGGAAACGGAGAAGTGCAAAGACCCTCAAGTGAGAGCTTGTGCAGGATATCTGAGGTCACTGCTGTTGCAGCAGAATGATCAAGGCTGGGATCTAGGAGGTGACTTTAGAAAGGTACCAAGGAGCCAGATTACATGTACACTTGTAGGCTGCTGTGAAGATTTTAGTTTTGGGGAAGCCACTGGAAGATTTGGAGCAGAAGAGAGACACAGTTTGACCTAGTTTTTAAAAAGGTTATCCTGCAGCTATGTTGAGAAAAGACTGTAAATGGGCAAGAGTAGAAGCAGGAAGACCAATTTAAAAGACGCTGGAATAATCCAGGTGAGAGGTGTTGGTGGCCATTCTGCAGTCCTGTTTCCTCAGCAATTGCTAATTAGTACCAGGGTACTAAGTACCTACACTATGCCAGATACCAAGACTACTAAATCAAGGTTTTGAAATTATCTTTCACTGTACCAAAATATGACATAAGCATTTAAAAAGAGTTTCTTTATCCTCACATTATCTTGTAAGCTGCAGAAATAGCAGATCTTCTAGAGCTCAAATATTATCACATTTCTCATTGATTACAGGCTTTATTTACAGGAGCCAGTAGCACAAGCACATGTTACAAGAGTCAATATGTCTTTAATCTGATCAAATAACGAGGTATTTGATTCACCAACACAAACGCTGTCAAAATGTACCACTTTTAATAATTTTATAAAAGGATTACAGGAAGAGACCACGTCTGGTTACAAAAAGCCAGGAAACTATTCTGTAATTCCATGGTTGCTGTTTCTCAGCCTTCTCATGTCAAATGACAGATGAGAAACTTCATTCCAATGCAACAAATGTTTGTTAGCCATTTATCTTAAAAAAAAAAAAAAAAAAAAAGGAAGAAGTAATATTTGAGTATCTGCTATGCATGTGCCTGGCACTTTTTTTGTGTGTTATACGGTAAATAAAACACTGCCCAACAGTACATGGTAAGCACAACATAAGTGTTAACTATTTTAAAATTACACCTTATTTAATCCTAACCAACCATTTACTTATCACATGATAACTCCATTTTACAGATGAGGAGACTGAGGTTCAGAGAAATTAAATAACCTGTCGGTTTATACAGCTAGGAAACACCAGAGGCAGCATTTGAACCCTAGCCTGATTCCTGAGCCTAAACTCCTCTAGTTTTCCTGTAGCTCAGAATGACTGTGAAGTGTCTATCTCCTGTACCACAAAGTGATGGCCCTAAATGATTTACACTCTAGTTCTTCTGTTTATTCATTTATTTAACTTCAAGGTTCTACACTGTTCTACTACAAGGGTAAGTAACCAGGAGTCTGAATGGTACCTAGATAGGTGCTGCCATCAACGAATTTCTCCCAAAATGTTATTCTACTAGGTCCTTAACTAGGTTAATTCATATGAAAGAATAAAAGCCTAAAAACTCTGAATTAATGAACACTTGAAAAAAGAAATATAATTTTCTTATTCTTTAAGTGAATGATAAACTAATCTCCAAAGAAGAGGATTTATGAGACTTTTGCTTCAAGTGTTAAGATTAAAGTTTTTTCTCAAATACGGTTAAATTCCCACTTTACTCCTTTATACACCTAGAAACTACTTTTTTCATAGCACTGTACAAAGTTAAGCCCAGTCCAGTTCAACTCTCTCCAATTCTGTAATGGTCACTACTAGCACAGCCTAATACGTCTTTCCCTCCATCTCTTCCTCCTTGCCACCAAACTCCACATTTGATCATGATGGCAAAGTCCACATCTGATCATGATGGCAAAGTCCCCTGTTCCACATAATGGATCATGCTTAGGCAGTCTCATTCCCCTCTGTCAGATAATTGTGTTCTGAGTTTTCCTTATGGCTATGTGACCCAGTCCTGGCTCAAAAATAAGAGAAAACTTACTGGGGAGCTTCTGGGAAATATACTTTCATTCCTAATAAGAAAGGCAAGATAGTTTCAAAATGTGTAGAATCTTTAATATCACCCAGTGTTTACCGTGCAGTGGTAACTGGCACAGCTAGGGTTAGCAAACACATCCCATTACAATGTATACAGACTATGTATTCTACTTCTTTTAGGGCTCCTGCAATGCTAGATATGGACATACACTAGAAAGTAAACTCCACAAGAACTTGCATTGTTTCATCCAACTAATATTTACAAAATGCCTAGTACATGCCTGGCTTTGTGCTGGGCACCAGCGTAGAGTCATGAACAAATGAGACATTAAAATCCTGGCTCCTAAGACACAGTTGGTATTCAAATAATACTCGTTGAATTAACGAGCTGAAAATTCAAATGATTAATTACTGAACTAAAACTTTGGTAGAATAAATTGGTTTGGGTTTTTTTTTCTTTTTAGAATAAATTACTTTTAAGCTGTAAAATAGTAAAAGTTTAACTGAAACTAATATTCAGATGATTTTATATATTGTTCCTTTAGACCAAGCAGTTTTTATTACACAACTAAAAAAAAGTTTTATATATATATATATATATTTTAGATACCTGAGAATATTCAGTGTAATAACTATTGGTAGGCATTTATACTTATTATAAGCAAACTGGAGAATTTCCAATTTCTCAAAAATAGTATGTGTGCGTAAACTGAAAGAGAAAGTGTTCCTTCAGTATTAATTTTGCTATAACTCTAAGGAATATGTTTAAAGAGTACACTAAATACAGAGAAGCAGTCAATGAAGATTTAAATCAAAATTCAAAATCTGATTTCTGGCCCCCCAAAAACAAAAACTACTGTGAGAGAAGGAGCTTCAAGATGGTGGAAGAGTAAGACGTAGAGATCACCTTCCTCCCCACAAATACATCAGAAATACATCTACATGTGGAACAACTAACAGAACACCTACTGAATGCTGGCAGAAGACCTCAGACCTCCCCAAAGGCAAGAAACTCCCCATGTAGCTGGCTAGGTCAAAAGAAAAAAGAAAAAACAGAGACAGAAGAATAGGGACGGGACCTGCACCAGTGGGAGGGAGCTGTAAAGGAGAAAAGGTTTCCACACACTAGGAAGCCCCTTCGCGGGCGGAGACTCCTGGTGGCGGAGGGGGGAAGCTTCCGAGTCGCGGAAGAGAGCACAGCAACAGGGGTGCAGAGGGAAAAGCAGAGAGATTCCCGCACAGAGGATCGCTGCCGACCAGCACTCACCAGCCCGAGAGGCTTGTTTGCTCACCCGCCGGGACGGATCGGGGCTGGGAGGTGAGGCTCGGGCTTCGGTCGGACCCAGGGAGAGGACTGGGGTTGGCGGCGTGAACACAGCCTGAAGGGGCCTAGTGCGCCACAGCTAGCTGGGAGGGAGTCCGGTAAAAAGTCTGGACCTGCCGAGGAGGCAAGAGACTTTTTCTTCCCTCTTTGTTTCCTGGTGAGCGAGGAGAGGAGATTGGGAGCGCTGCTTAAAGGAGCTCCAGAGACGGGCGCGAGCCGCGGCTATCAGCGCGGACCCCACAGATGGGCATGGGACGCTAAGGCTGCTGCTGCCGCCACCAAGAAGCCTGTGTGCGAGCACAGGTTACTATCCACACCTCCCCTCCCGGGAGCCTGTGCAGCCCGCCACTGCCAGGGTCCCGTGATCCAGAGACAACTTCCCCGGGAGAACGCATGGCACGCCTCAGGCTGGTGCAATGTCACACCGGCCACAGGCTCGCCCTGCATCCATATCCCTCCCTCCCCCCAGCCTGAGTGAGCCAGATCCCCCAAATCAGCTGCTCCTTTAACCCCGTCCTGTGTGAGCGAAGAACAGACGCCCTCAGGCAACCTACACGCAGAGGCGGATCCAAATCCAAAGCTGAACCCCGGGAGCTGTGCGAACAAAGAGAAAGGGAAATTTTTCCCAGCAGCCTCCGGAGCCGCGGATTAAATCTCCACAGTCAACTTGATGTACCCTGTATCTGTGGAATACCTGAATAGACAACGAATCATCCCAAATTGAGGTGGTGGACTTTGGGAGCAATGATATATATATATACATATATACACATTTTTTTTCCCTTTTTCTCTTTTTGTGAGTATGTATGTGTATGCTTCTCTGTGTGATTTTAATCTGTATAGTTTTGCTTTTACCATTTGTCCTAGGGTTCTGTCTGTCCTTTGTCCTAGGGTTCTGTCTGTCCGGGGTTTTTTTTTTGTTTTTTTTTCTTTATTACTTAAAAAATATTTTTTCTTAATAATTATTTTTTATTTTAATAACTTTATTTTATTTTATCTTCTTTCATTCTTTCTTTTTTCCCTTTTATTCTGAACCGTGTGGAGTACAGGCTCTTGGTGCTCCAGCCAGGCATCAGGGCTGTGCCACTGAGATGGGAGAGCCAAGCTCAGGACACTGGTCCACAAGAGACCTCCCAGCTCCACGTAATATCAAATGGCAAAAATCTCCCAGAGATCTCCATCTCAATGCCAAGACCCAGCTCCACTCAATGACCAGCAAACTACAGTGCAGGACACCCTATGCCAAACAACTAGCAAGACAGGAACACAACTCCATCCATTAGCAGAGAGGCAGCCTAAAATCATAAATAAGGTCACAGACACCCCAAAACACACCACCAGACATGGACCTGCCCACCAGAAAGACAAGATCCAGCCTCATCCACCAGAACACAGGCACTAGTCTCCTCCACCAGGAAGCCTACACAACCCACTGAACCAACCTTAGCCACTGGGGACAGACACCAAAACCAACAGAAACTACGAACCTGCAGCCTGTGAAAAGGAGACCCTAAACAGAGTAAGTTAAGCAAAATGAGAAGACAGAGAAACACACAGTAGATGAAGGAGCAAGGCAAAAACCCACCAGACCTAACAAATGAAGAGGAAATAGGCAGGCTACCTGAAAAAGAATTCAGAATAATGATAGTAAAGATGATCCAAAATCTTGGAAACAGAATGGAGAAAATACCAGAAATGTTTAACAAGGACCTAGAAGAACAAACAGAGATGGGGCTTCCCTGGTGGCACAGTGGTTAAGAATCCACCTGCCAATGCAGGGGATACGTGTTCAATCCCTGGTCCGGGAAGATCCCACATGCTGTGGAACAACTAAGCCCGTGTGCCACAACTACTGAGCCTGCGCTCTAGAACCCGTGAGCTACAACTACTGAAGCCCACATGCCACAACTACTAAAGCCCGCGCACCTAGAGCCTGTGCTCCACAACAAGAGAAGCCACCACAACGAGAAGCCCGCACACCACAATAAAGAATAGCCCCCACTCACCATAACTAGAGAAAGCCCGCACACAGCAACGAATACCCAATGCAACCAAAGAAAAAAAGAAAAAAAGAGTAGCCCCCACTTCCAGCAACTAGAGAAAACCCACGAACGGCAACAAAGACCCAACGCAGCCAAAAATAAATTAATTAATAAAATAAAAACAAAAACAAAAACAAAACAGAGATGAACAACACAATAAATGAAATTAAAAACTCTCTAGAAGGGGTCAATAGGAGAATAACTGAGGCAGAAGAATGGATAAATGACCTGGAAGATAAAATAGTGGAAATAACTACTGCAGAGCAGAATAAAGAAAAAAGAATTAAAACAATTGAGGACAATCTCAGAGAACTCTGGGACAACATTAGACACACCAAAATTTGAATTTTATAGGGGTCCCAGGAATAGAAGAGAAGAAGGGATTGAGAAAATATTTGAAGAGATTATAGCTGAAAACTTCTCTAATATGGGAAAGGAAATAGTTAATCAACTCCAGGAAGCACAGAGAGTCCCAGACAGAATAAATCCAAGGAGAAACTCTCCAACACACATATTAATCAAACTATCAAAAATTAAATATAAAGAAAAAATATTAAAAGCACCAAGGGAAAAACAACAAGTAACATATAAGGGAATCCCCATAAGGTTAACAGCTAATCTTTCAGCAGAAACTCTGAAAGCCAGAAGGGAGTGGGAGGACATATTTAAAGTGATGAAGGAGAAAAACCTACAACCAAGATTACTCTACCCAGCAAGGATCTCATTCAGATTTGATGGAGAAATTAAAACCTTTACAGACAAGCAAAAGCTAACAGAATTCAGCACCACCAAACCAGCTTTACAACAAATGCTAAAGGAACTTCTCTAGGCAGGAAACACAAGAGAAGGAAAAGACCTACAATAATGAACCCAAAACAATTAAGAAAATGGTAACAGGAACATACATAACGATAATTACCTTAAATGTAAATGGACTAAATGCTCGAACCAAAAGACATAGACGGGCTGAATGGATACAAAAACAAGACCCGTATATATGCTGTCTACAAGAGACCCACTTCAGACCTAGGGACACATAGACTGAAAGTGAGGGGATGGAAAAAGATATTCCATGCAAATGGAAATCAAAAGAAAGCTGGAGTAGCAATTCTCAGATCAGACAAAATAGACTTTAAAACAAAGACTATTACAAGAGACAAAGAAGGACACTACATAATGATCAAGGGATCAATCCAAGAAGAAGATATAATAATTGTAAATATTTAGGCACCCAACATAGGAGCACCTCAATACCTAACGCAACTACTAACAGCCATAAAAGGGGAAATCGACAGCAACACAATCACAGTAGGGGAATTTAACACCCCACTTTCACCAATGGACAGATCATCCACAATGAAACTAAATAAGGAAACACAAGCTTTATATGATACATTAAACAAGATGGACTTAATTGATATTTATAGGACATTCCATCCAAAAACAACAGAACACACATTTTTCTCAAGTGCTCACGGAACATTTCCCAGGATAGATCATATCTTGGGTCACAAATCAAGCCTTGGTAAATTTAAGAAAATTGAAATCGTATCAAGTACCTCTTCTGACAATAATGCTATGAGACCAGGTATTAATTACAGGAAAAAATCTGTAAGAAATACAAACACATGGAAGCTAAACAACACACTACTTAATAACCAAGTGATCACTGAAGAAATCAAAGAGGAAATCAAAAAATACCTAGAAACAAATGACAATGAAAACACAAAGACCCAAAACCTATGGGATGCAGCAAAAGCAGTTCTAAGAGGGACGTTTATAGCTATACAAGCCTACCTTAAGAAACAAGAAACATCTCAAATAAACAACCTAACCTTACACCTAAAGCAATTAGAGAAAGAAGAACAAAAAAACCCCAAAGTTAGCAGAAGGAAAGAAGTCATAAAGATCAGATCAGAAATAAATGAGAAAGAAATGAAGGAAATGATAGCAAAGATCAGTAAAAGTAAAAGCTGGTTCTTTGAGAAGATAAACAAAATTGATAAACCATTAGCCAGACTCATCAAGAAAAAAAGGGAGAAGACTCAAATCAATAGAATTAGAAATGAAAAAGGAGAGGTAACAACTGACACTGCAGAAATACAAAGGATCACGAGAGATTACTACCAGCAACTATATGTCAATAAAATGGACAACGTGGAAGAAATGGACAAATTCTTAGAAATGCACAACCTTCTGAGACTGAACCAGGAAGAAATAGAAAATATGAACAGACCAGTCACAAGCACTGAAATTGAAACTGTCATTAAAAATCTTCCAACAAACAAAAGTCCAGGACCAGATGGCTTCACAGGCAAATTCTATCAAACATTTACAGAAGAGCTAACACTCATCCTTCTCAAACTCTTCCAAAATATAACAGAGGGAGGAACACTCCCAAACTCATTCTACGAGGCCACCATCACTCTGATTCCAAAACCAAAGATGTCACAAAGAGAGAAAACTAGAGGCCAATATCGCTGATGAACATAGATGCAAAAATCATCAACAAAGTACTAACAAACAGAATCCAACAGCACATTAAAAGGATCATACACTATGATCAAGTGGGGTTTATCCCAGGAATGCAAGGATCCTTCAATATATGCAAATCAATCAACATGACACACCATATTAACAAACTGAAGGAGAAAAACCGTATGATCATCTCAATAGATGCAGAGAAAGCTTTCAACAAAATTCAACACCCATTTATGATAAAAACCCTCCAGAAAGTAGGCATAGAGGGAACTTTCCTCAATATAATAAAGGCCATATATGAAAAACCCAAAGCTAACATCATCCTCAATGGTGAAAAACTGAAAGCATTTCCACTAAGATCAGGAACAAGACAAGGCTGGCCACTCTCACCACTCTTATTCAACATAGTTTTGGAAGTTTTAGCCACAGCAATCAGAGAAGAAAAAGAAATAAAAGGAATCCAAATCAGAAAAGAAGAAGTAAAACTGTCACTGTTTGCAGATGACATGATACTATATATAGAGAATCCTAAAGATTCTACCAGAAAACTACTAGAGCTAATCAATGAATTTAGTAAAGTAGCAGGATACAAAATTAATGCACAGAAATCTCTGGCATTCCTATACACTAATGATGAAAAATCTGAAAGTGAAATCAAGAAAACACTCCCATTTACCATTGCAACAAAAAGAATAAAATATCTAGGAGTAAACCTACCTAAGGAGACAAAAGACCTGTATGCAGAGAATTATAGGACACTGATGAAAGAAATTAAAGATGATACTAATAGATGGAGAGATATACCATGTTCTTGGATCGGAAGAATCAACACTGTGAAAATGACTCTACTACCCAAAGCACTCTACAGATTCAATGAAATCCCTATCAAACTACCACTGGCATGTTTCACAGAACTAGAACAAAAAATTTCACAATTTGTATGGAAACACAAAAGACCCCGAATAGCCAAAGCAATCTTGAGAACGAAAAACGGAGCTGGAGGAATCAGGCTCCCTGACTTCAGACTGTACTACAAAGCTACAGTAATCAAGACAGTATGGTATTGGCACAAAAACAGAAATATAGATCAATGGAACAGGATA
>RJWK010052891.1:0-15513 GCA_004363435.1 Platanista minor
TGAATGTTTTTTTGAGCCCACAACAAATAATGTTTTAAAGTTATCCCCTTGCTACTTTACTGATACGTTGATCATTCCTGGGACAGTCTGCTGATTTAAAAAATGTAGCATTCCATTTGTATTTATTTTTCTCCCTTGCCAAAAAAGGTTTTTTAATACTGCTTGTACCAGCCAGGGAAATGCTCCAAAACACTATTCAGATCTTTTGCACTGAGGAACTTTTATTTCCCTCCCATTATTAACTCCTGGCTTCCATCAGCCAAGCTTACCTTGGTGTGGTTTGGATTTGATAGCTAATTAGTTCTGTGCTAGTTGCAAAGAGTTCATATTGAGATGATTTTTAATACTCAGCAGATTGTCTTCCTTTATATTGTATCTTTTTTATGTTGCATGTTGCTTTTGGTATCAGCCTGACTCTTGGCCCAGTATATGATAGTTCTGCTGATGTTTTATTGTTTGTTGGTGAACATGTCTTCATTAAGAGTTTTGGAAAACTCATCAGACTCAATGAATAAGTTTTCTTCATAACCCATTTGGAATTATTCCTAATAAAATGATAAAACATGTAATGGTGTTTGTTTTTCTTGAGTCTTGAAGATGTTTGAAATAGATTTTTCTTAGTTGATTTGCATATATTACATACTGTGAACAATAATAAAGATCCCAGTGAGTTTATTTATTGTTTGAATTGGAAATAAAATGTGGGTTGCTATCATGTGTGTAACAGAGTGAGGAGCAATTTCAGGAATTTAGTTTTCTTTGATAAAATACCATTTTGATGCTGTACATTTCTAAAGTCAGATCAAGAGTAAAAAGCTGTAATAAAATGAACTGCTCCCAAAGTATGTATGCATGTGTTTGTTTCACAGCTAACATTCGTTTAAAAAAAAATTGAAGTGTTTTTTGTATCTCATAATACATAGACTGTTAGTGATGCTGCTCTCCTATGTAGGAGAACAAAGTTCACAAACACTTTTCTTTTTTAGCTTCACAAATTTCAGAACTTATGCAGAAAGTGACTAAATCTTTGTCATAGGGTAGTACCTCCTGAATTACATCTGTTAATTACTTAAGAACTCAACTTGGTAACCTCATGAGTAACTTAGTTTTTGTCTATAATCGAACGTTTTATGTATTTCATAAACCTTGCATTTTTATGATTATTAATGGCTTAGATTTAGATAAATTTATGGATTGGAATCTTGTTTTCAAAGCCAATACATGCTTGTAAAATGATGTGTATATTTGAATTGTAAAAAAAAACAAAAAAAGACTACTGGACAAAGTGAAAGGAATTTAGAATTAAGTAGTTGGTGATTGTGAAACAGGTTACTGGGAGAAAGTGTATGCTAAACTTTTGTTATTTCATGTAAGTGCATCTTCTCTAGCCCACCGGATGGAATTCTTCCTTCTTCCCTCCGAATAAGAAAGGTCTCATTTCTTAGATAAAACTAAGATAAGGGTATATAGTATGTGTGGTTTTTATGGGGTTCAACTAGGGGATACAAAACTTCAGAGGTTCAATGATAGGATTATAGTTACATTACCATTGTTGTATTAATTAAAAATAAAATAAACCAAGTAAGTCAAAGAAGCTTTCATGAACTCTGAAGATAGAATAAAGAGGATCCATATAATCTTACTTTTAAGATATGGCAGCTCTTACTACCATTGTTGGAAATGACTGCATTAGGAATCTAAAGTTGCCTAGATTTTGCTAAATGGGTTAGAGATTTGCAAGATTGCTTGTTCTTTTTTATTTTTTAAAGAAGACATTAACTTGGCGATTTGGCATGTTTTTTACCCCAAGAAATTATTCTTCTTCAGTCCTGGTGGTAGTTTTTTGTTTTTGTTTTTTTGTTTTGTTTATTTGGGTTTTTTTTTTGCGGTACGCGGGCCTCTCACCGTTGCGGCCTCTCCCGCCGCGGAGCCCGGGCTCCGGACACGCAGGCTCAGCGGCCATGGCTCACGCGCCTAACTGCCCCGCGGCATGTGGGAACTTCCCGGACCAGGGCACGAACCCGTGTCCTCTGCATCGGCAGGCGGACTTTCATCAACCACTGTGCAACCAGGGAAGCCCCTGTTTTTGTTTTTAAATTAAATTGAGAAGTTCCATTTTTTTCCAAGTAGAAGTGAGTAAATGCTTTGGGAAAAAGTATAAATTGAGAGATAATCCCTAGAATGCCTTTCACTGTGTTTTAACATTCTTTGAAAACAGTGCAAACTTATAAAATCACTATCACTGTCTTAATTTATTGACATGATCAGTACTTTTTTATGAAATACTTGACATTATATTCAATACTGTTTACACAAATGTTAAACATAGTGTTGATCAATCAAAAAGAGGTCTCTGTGACCCTCCCGTATTATACAGAAGTTGATTATACCCACAGATTAAAAAATACTCTGTCAAATAATTGTTAAGTATGTTAACAGAGAAGCTGAAGAGGGATTGTGGTTCCTTTAAAGGCTGACTAGCAGCATCAGAGTTGAGGATAGAACCATTTTCTGTTTTCTGTCCCTCTGTCAATAGGCTTTTTTTTTTTTTTTTTTTGTGGTACGCGGGCCTCTTGCCATTGTGGCCTCTCCCGTTGCGGAGCACAGGCTCCGGACGCGCAGGCTCAGCGGCCATGGCTCATGGGCCCAGCTGCTCCGCGGCATGTGGGATCTTCCAGGACCGGGGCACAAACCCGTGTCTCCTACATCGGCAGGCGGATACTCAACCACTGAGCCACCAGAGACGCCCAATAGGCTTTTTTGTTGTTGTCCATAATATTCCCCATTGTCTTTTTTCTCAAATCATTCAGTTGCTTTTCTGTGGTGGTATTTTCTTACATGTTTGCTTCCATGGATTCCCCCCTTTACCTTATATTCTTCAATGAAAATAAAACGTAAGTGAAATGTTTATCTTAGTCTTCCAGAGTATCAGTGTCTCATTTACTGAGACTTCATTTTCATTAGTGTATACACAGAATTATATGTAGTTAATAATTATTTCCAGACATCTGGGATCAAACTGCCTTTTTTTTTTTGGCCATGCTGCGTGGCATGTTGGATCTTAGCTCCCCAACCAGGGATCAAACCCGAGCCCCCTACATTGGAAGGATGGAGTCTTAACCACTGGACCACTAGGGAAGGGCTAGAGGCTTATCAATTTTATTCATCTTTTCGAAGAACCAGCTTTTGGTTTAGTTGATTTTCTCTATTGATTTCTGTTTTTAATGTCATTGATTTCTGCTTTTTTTTTTTTTTTTTTTTTTTTTGGCCGCACTGCGTGACATGCAGGATCTTAGTTCCCTGACCAGGGATTGAACCTGCCCCCTGCAATGGAAGCGCGGAGTCCTAACCACTGGACTGCCAGGGAATTCCCACATTTAAATGTTTTTGAATTATGTTTGGAAAACTGGTTGGCTATTAAGAAAGATTTTCCCTCTTGAGTTGCCATGTGGGTCTTATTTTAAACTAGTAGTGCAAACTTTTATCTTTCATTATATATGGGTTTTGGTTTTGTCTCAAACTAGTTTGTAGGGAATTTCTGCCTGTATTTCATAGCTGGAGAATGTGAGATCTAAAGGTGTCAATTTCCACCAGGGAGATTTTTCCCACAGTAGTGTTCTTTGGACTTCTCCCCCTTATATTATGTTGCCCAGATACCTACCTTTGGACTGAAACCACCACATTTTGATGACTCAAAAACGTCACCAACCAGTAAAATTCTTGAAAATTTGAAACAACTGATTTGTTTCTAGAATTTTAAAGAACATCACATAGCCAGAAATGATTTGTTCACTAATGAATTATGAACTACCAGTGTGTATGTCTGTAGTGGCAACTGTATAAGAATTCATTTAACAGGATAATATGTTCTGTAATAGTAGTTTGTAATAACACAAAATTTTCAGAATGTTAATTCCTATAGCAAGGACTTGTAACATCGTAAAATGTGGTTCACCAGAGTTGCTACTTTCCATATTTTATAATTAAATGTACTAAAAAAAATCTAAATGTAATAGAAAAATTCAATCACAGAGATAGCTTTAAACACTTAAACATTTCTGAATAACACTTTATTCTAGCTCATATACAAGGACATTTTGGTATGCTATTTATACAGTTTTCTTATTAGTGTTCCCTACATTTGGACTAATCATACTAACATATCTATATGCTAGAGATTTGACCAAAGTATATGCACTTCAAAATAATATTCTATATTCTAATGAATATAGAATGCCTGTGTACAATCTGATGTGTACAGTCTGAAATGCCTGTGTACAATCTGATCATTGTTTAGTCAGCAAGTATCAAATTTAAGGTATCAGGATGTGGAATAATTTGATAAGTGTTTACAATTTTTCTGACCAGAGTTCCATCTAGCTAGCCGTGGTGTTAATACAGGACCTTTATGTTTTTCTCATGGGCATGAGGATGTCATGTTACACTGTTTTGTTTTATGTTTCTCAACTTTTTGCTTAAACTTTTTCTCTCAACTTACTGTAGTTAAGTCCTGTCAACATGTTTGAAAGCAAACCAAAACCAAATATTAAAACGGAAAAAAAATTGAAAAAGTATCAGATTCTGGCTTCAATATATTATTTCTCTATTTGTAAACTGATGTTAAAAAATGCTCTCGGGCTTCCCTGGTGGCGCAGTGGTTAAGAGTCCGCCTGCCGATGCAGGGGACATGGGTTCGTGCCCCGGTCTGGGAAGATCCCACATGCCGCGGAGCGGCTGGGCCCGTGAGCTGTGGCCGCTGAGCCTGCGCGTCTGGAGCCTGTGCTCTGCAACGGGAGAGGCCACAACAGTGAGAGGCCCACGTACCGCAAAAAAAAAAAAAAAAAAAAAATGCTCTCAAGATGCTTTTTAGGAAGGCACAATTTGGTAGTATCAATTTTTCACTTACAGCTTTTTCCAAACAAGATCACAAGAAACTGCCACCTTAATTTTTCCGGCACGTACTTTTAAGCGCTTCAAGGTTCAATCTGAAGTGCAAGTAAAACCCTCTCATTCTCAAAATTACTAAGAGTAAACAATACATTGGATAGTGAGCAGAATATGAAAATACAGGTTACTTTGTCAAAAGATGAAAGTTCTTATGGTATCGGGTTAGAGACTAAACGTGGAACAAAGGCCTTCATGACTAGAAAATCAGAGCACTTGAAGTGAGTTCTAGCTGTCTAAGCTTAGAAGTTAAGTGCAGAAAAACGAGAACATTTTGGTTTTGTTGAACAAGAGCACAACACCTAAAGCATTACAAATGAGGTATGGTGATAATTGAGTTAGAAAAGCTCAGTTACTTACTCTAGGCTAGACTCTAATCAGTAAAACTATACTTTGTAATTTTCAAGAGTTTGGCTTCATATTTAAAAATTTTTTACAGTATGTAAATAATTACATGTACAGTGTTCTGTAACTCAAACTATAATGCTCAAGTCTATAAGAAGTTCATTCGAGAGATGCTCAAAAGCCCCACTACTACTCTCCCTTTCTCCTATTTAGGAAAACCAACAATTTTGAAAATACTTGTAGCACAGAAATGCTCCATGGTTAATCCACAACTGCAAGCCCGTTATCAATAGGCAGTTTCTCATATCTAACGTATTGTGTTATAGTCTAATATCATATGTCAAATACCCTGTTGATTTATGAACATCTTCCATGGGCAAGGGTGTTAAAGACAACAGGATCAAGTTGATGATGTTATTGTTCACTTTAAATACTAAATTGTGCTTGCATACTGAAAGTTAAAATGAGCTGCAGAAAGAATGGGAATATAAATATGTCCATTTGTACCATACACTAAAAATTAAAATCCTAAAAATAAGAGAATGAAGATACCTTATGATAACTGAAAAATGAAAGATGAGAAGCAATAGGAATTGGTAATGGTATATTTTAATTTTTTGTTAAAGCTCTGAAGTTGTATTAAATTGCTAACCAAATTGAGGTAGAGGTAAGACCCTAATGTTATTCCTTCCATGTGTCAGAATAAGCCTCTCACTTTAACTTGTATGTGCTTTCCCCCTAATTATATATACATGATTTAATTTGAAATGTGTTATGATAGAAAAATTACAGGATCATTCAAATGGTTATTTTTTTTTTTTTACAAAATTCTTAATTACTAGTAAAAAAAAGTATAAAATGTACCCAGTGTTCTTCCTGCTGGTCATAAATATATTTGTTTTTCCTCCAAGTGTAGGAAAAAAAGGGTAGAGAAACTATATTATGCAACCATTATGACAGTCGTGTAATGAAGACACTAGAACATAACTAGTATGGTAAGAATATTTTACCTTAGTGCCTAGTTTTCCTCTTTGAAGGTTACACATAGCTTTGATTCATATTAAATTTCCTACTAAAGCAGATTTAAATTCCATCAGACACAAATCTATTTCCATTTTAAATCACATACAAGTGCTAAGTGATCAGAGGGATGGGAAACACTAGGTAAGGCCTGGTGGGTGGTAACTTCTTCATGAGTAGGTAATGGAATCACCTGTTCAACCTCTAAAGCATTTAAGTCAATGAAAATGTAATCCAGACATCCATGAAAGCCACCAACATAATTTGTGTAAGCAGGTTCACCACAAGCACTTTTCAGTTTGAAGAAATGGGTAAGAGACATGTTGCATCGTTCCTCTTCCCCATTGGAAGTCCAGTCTTCATGATCCTCTGGAATATTGCCACTGATGACAAAGTGATACATTCCTGTTGATGGGGTACTATTAAAGTCCCCACAGAATATAACTGGTATGCTGGGATACAGATCACAAGAGACGTGTCTAATGTGAGCCAAGGCTACTGCCATTTGAATGAGACGAATGTACCCACCTATGAATATAAAAAACATTAATGTTAAGTACTTTCTAAAGTTACCTTTAAGTTAAAAAAAAACAAAAAACTCACAAACCACAGTATCTGGGTGACATTCAAGATATGTATTTGTATGTGTGGGGAGGAACTGGATGAAGGTGGTCAAAAGGTAAAACTTCCAGTTGTAAGATTAATGGTATTGGGGATGTAATATACAACACAATGGCTATAGTTAACACTGCTGGGTGGTATATTTGAAAGGTGCTAAAAGAGTAAACCCCAGAAGTTCTCATCACAAGGAAAAAAACCTTTTGGGGGGTATTTATATGAGGTAATAGATTTTAACTAAACTTATTGTGATAATCATTTTGCAAAATGTATACGTCATTATGCCATACACCTTAAATTGTATAGCGCTGCGTGTCAACTATATCTCAATAAAACTAAAAAAAAAAAAGATGTATTTGTGTAAAACAGCTTTTACCGACGTTACGTTACCACGTTCAAGCCACTTGAGTAAACCAATAAAACCTACCTTTGGGGTGCCAGTAGAGATGGGTATTAGCAACACATATCTTTTTAGAAGAGTCCTTTGTAGACTGAAGAACAGAAACCTAAAATAAACAGAAAATGCCAAGTTCAGTTACTATTTACCATTCTGAATTTTTTTTAAATCTAAAACTATATGATGAACTGACATTTTATTCCATATGCCTCCCTGCTGATGAAGTATGATTGAAATTATGAAATATAATTTTAAGTTTTGGAATATAAGTGAATGGGATTCAGCATAACATTTTAGTAACAGTCCAATACCGAGATAGCATGAATACATTTTAGATGACAACACTAAGGTTGGAGACCGTGTTTTTATGCGGGTAAGCGTGGGCTTTGGAGTCAGGCAGAACTAGCTTTGAATACCGGCTCTACCATTTACAGCAGTGTGACCTGGAGAGGGACACTTCTTTTTCCTAAACCAGCTTCATCATGAGTAAAAAAGAGACAATATTATCCACCTCAAGGAGGACATTTAATTGTGTGGATTCAATTAAATGAGCTTACTCAGAGGTGCATGAGACACAGTAGGTGCTCAAAAAATGGCAGCTGCTCTTCTATGAACAAAACCAACTACCTAAAAACTCTGGACAACAGTTTTAGAATAACATCTATGAAATGGGAACAGTAGGATTACTATGAGCCAAAATTAAAATTACAGCTAATATTTACGGAGCACTTTGTACAACATGCCAGAGACTTAAAATTTAAATTCTTTAAAATGTGTCAAGGGGCTTCCCTGGTGGCGCAGTGGTTGGGGGTCCGCCTGCCGATGCAGGGGACACGGGTTCGTGCCCCGGTCCGGGAGGATCCCACATGCCGCGGAGCCATGGCCGCTGAGCCTGCGCGTCCGGAGCCTGTGCTCCGCAACGGGAGAGGCCACAGCAGTGAGAGCCCCGCGTACCGCCAAAAAAAAAAAAAAGTGTCAAATCAGTGTCTGGCAAGTAGTAAGAAAATATTAGCTATTAACATTTTATTTAGCTAAACACTAAATCATAAGCACTATGAAAAGTTCCTGTTTGTCTTGTTCAAGGCAACCTGTAGTGTGCCTGGCGCATTACAGGTACTCAATTAAGTATCTGCTCAATGATGAAGGAAGGAAGGAAGGCTAAAATTACGTGCTGAAGATACAAGAACAAACACCTTTCAGTAAAATCTGGACTGTCTCATCTCTATAAGCACCCCCGGCCCCGGCGCCCCTTCCAGAACGAGTATGTAGAGACTGGCGGAGTTATTTTACCTGAAGTACAGAAGATCTCTGGAGCACCCTCTCCTGCGCTGATGGGTACAAAGCCAGTTTCTCCAGCAGTTCTTTGTGAAGTGGGTCAGACTGCAGAGCTTCATGGAAAGCAACATCATGCTGGCTAAGGAGGCTGAACTTGGACTTACGGTAGAAAGTGGCCAGGCCTTCGTGCTGCTTGATTCGAAACACGCCCTCCAGCCCAAAGGCCTCCAGCGCCGGCACCAAGCTGTCTGTAAACACGTTGCGGTCAACTTCCTGCAAACATATGAGGTCGGCGTTGTAGCCCGTCAGTTCCTTTTGGATAAGGTTCTGGCGGTAGTCGAGTTCCAGGGCGTAAGGGGCACAGTACGGGTACAGGACCGTCCGCGAAAACTCAGTCTGGGCGTATGTGTCGGCCAGGATGTTGTAGGAGACAGTGCGGATGAGAGCGTCGTCCGTCACCTTCTTGGTGTACAGATGCCGGTGGTCAAAGGTGCAGGTACCGGGCCCGGCCTCCACTGGACACACACTTTCCAACTCCCGGCTTGGCCCGAAGCGCTGCCCATTGCCTGGGGTGCAATGAAGTTTGAGCCGTAGCCCGATGTCGGCATTGGACGGGATGTAGACCCGCTCGTCCACACCCGTCTCAGTCCAACCAGGAGAGGGCGAAGAGGGAGACAACGATGAGGGGCCTCCGCCCTCAGGTTCTGCCGCTCCGGGTTTGGTTTCCTTGTACCAGCGGAAGAGGGAGCCGGCGGGATCCCCAAATTCGACGCCGAGCTTGGGGCACACCGGGAAGCCGGCCATGATGTAACGCGGCAACTGCAGCTCGGTGAAGGCGGGAGGGTTGCGCTCCACCTTGTACTTGACATCGCCGATCTGCAGCACCGCACCGTCCTGCCAGGCGTCCACATTGAGCACGTCTTCAGCCACTGCCTCCTCCCGGTAGTACAGCTTCACCACGGGTTCGCAGGCTGCAGCCGGCTCGGGCCCAGGCCCCGCACAGGACACGCCGCCGCTTGCGTTTGGCCGGTTCTTCCTGTTCTTCTTGGCGGCGGCCGCCTTCGCGTGGCCTTTGAGGGCATTGGTAGCGATCCGGCTGAGGGCCCGACCCAGCGGCTCGCTCTGGTCGCGCTGCATGTTCTTGTGGCTGCCGTCGGCCAGCGCGAACGACAGACTTAGCTTAGGCTCCGAGGGCACACAGCGCACCACAGCGCGCTCCATCGCGCCTGCCGCGGTCTCAGTCGCCACCTCGGCCCGACTGTGCCGCTCCACCGCCGTACGGACCCCACGAAGCGCGGCGCGGGCGCCTGGGAGCCTCCACATGAACCTGGTGGCCCAGAGGCTGACGAGATCTGAGGCTGGACGACCGCTAAGCGTCAGGTAGAAACAGAAGAGCCGCAGCCGCCGGTTCCGGAACCCATTCAGTTCCTCAACCTCCGGCCGGCGAAGAGAGCGCGCACTGTGCTCCCGCCACGCACTTTCGCCAGGCCCGCTCACCAGCTCCTTTTTTCCATAGCCACTCCTGTCTCTAATCCATCCCAACTTAATTTTTATCTACAACCAGAGTCATAAGGCTGGAAAAATGAAGAAAATATAGAAGCTCCAGAGGGAAATATTAGGCTCCATAGTTTTATCGAAAGTGCAGTTAGTGGGCGGAAGCGAAGGCGCGCCCAAGACGGAACTGGCTGGGGTGGTGTCACGGGTTTCGCTTCCCCGGTGGAGGCTGGCGCAGTTCCTGGTTGTTAACCCCGTGCCTTCTGGCGCTGCCTGGGGCTTCCTCGCGCGAGGGCGTAGGGAACTCCACCTGGATTGCCAGCCTGGCTTCGGGTGTGGAAAGTGTTGCTCACTTCTCCACAGCATTCCCGAGGCTGCTCACCCTCTTCCGAGGTGTGGTGGGTTCACCTCAGGCCTAGCCTGCGCCGACGCGCGGAGCAGAGCTTTTGTAGTAGTAACTACGAACGATATATAGTAGCTCCCAGTTAGTGAGCGGTGACTGTGCTAAAAACGTCTTTTACGGATGTGAGGACCAGAGAGATTAAGTTACCTGCTCAAGACCAAACAGACATTGCTGAATGAATGACAGGAGACTGAGAATAGCCAGTAAGTAAGAGGATATGAGAAATGTAGCTTCTTTGAAAACCAAATGAAGAAAGTATTTCAAGAAACAGATTTTGTGTTGAATATAATTAATACTCTGTGATTAACTGAAGAAAAAAAAACCTCTTGAAGATTCAAACAACAAATTGAGAATTCGCTTCTCTCGACAAGTGATATGTTTGTATGTACTTTCCCGTCTCCTACAACTAGAATGTTTATTTATTGGGTATCTAATAATAAGCCATACCCTTTCCCCTGGCTTACAATGAGGAAAATAAGCCTTTTATAAAAGAAGGATGAATTTTGCAGTCATTTGAAATGTATATTCCTGTCCTCCCCTCTCCCCACGCAGCAAGCATTTGACAAGGTAACTGGATGCCTGGTGGTATGTATGTAATCTGTGGCTACAGTGTAGGGTAAAAGTCATTACACTGTATCAGTTGACTTAAGAAAATAAGTATCAGTACTCCAGTTCATAGTATCATAGTACCCACATTAGCAAATATAAATTTTGAAATGGCATTTTTCTTCATGCATCTTTGCAAAACTCAATCTTAAATAAGCTGAAAGATAAAAGCCCTATTAGAAAATGTGGGAATTCCCTGGCGGTCCAGTGGTGACACCTCGAGGCTTTCACTGCTGAGGCCCAGAGTTCAGTCCCTGGTCTGGGAGCTAAGATCCTGCAGCCCGCTCCGGGAGGCTAAAAAAAAAAAACAAAACCCTATTAGAAAATGACTTTCCTTCAAGCAAGCTGATCTAATTTAACTCTGTAGCACTGTAGCAGTCTTAATCCGAGTTTGAGACACATACCTTGAAGTGTCATACTTTCTTTTAGGTTTTTATTTTTTGATATTTTAATTTTTTCAAAGAGTAAAAACATATTCGTAGTGAAAAAAGGTAATCTTCCCGCCTCTGACTCCTATGCATGCACAAACATTTATGAATTTATACCCTTCACCCCACTTATTTGCACAAATAGGAATGTAGTATACCCATGGTTCAGTACCTTCCTCTTTTCATTATCTTACATTATCTTTTGTCAGTTCTTTCAGGAGAAAGTATCTGCAAGTGTTCTAAAATTGTCACAACTTCCCAAAGAAAGTTTAATCTGAATGCTACAGACTTAAAAATAATAAATGGTGTGTTTATTTTATGAGGCTAAACTGTAGCACAATTATGTATGTAAATTATATACATTATATATTTGAGATTACAGGACTGAACCAATACTATGCTTTTCCTAATGCCAAAAGGAGAAGCATCTAATAGAAATCATTTTATTCATCCATTCTCAATTCATACCAAGAAACACAAGGTAACTTTCACTAATCAAAAGTTATGGTTGTTGGAGTTATTCTTATTACTTATACATATATCTGCAGGAATTAGTGTGTGAAGACAAGTTTCTCGTAATTACCCTCACTTAGTTAATAACATTGGCATAGATCATTAATATACTTTTATCTTTTTTAACTTAAGGTCAACATGAAACTGTAATTTTGAGGGATAACACTCAGAAATTTTGAGTAGTTTTGGTGATATCACTTCAGGGTAATCTATTTTCTCATATATTCAAAATTTAATTTATTTTATTTTTTATTATTTTTTTGGCTGCATTGGGTCTTCATTGCGCGTGGGCTTTCTCTAGTTGCGGCGAGCAGGGGCTTCTCTTCGTTGTGGTGAGAGGGCTTCTCATTGCGGCGGCTTCTCTTGTCACGGAGCACAGGCTCTAGGGCACGTGGACTTCAGTAGTTGTGGCATGTGGGCTCAGTAGTTGTGGCACACAGGCTTAGTTGCTCCGAAGCATGTGGGATCTTCCCAGACCAGGGATTGAACCCGTGTCTCCTGCATTGGCAGGCGGATTCTTAACCACTGCGCCACCAGGGAAGTCCCCAAAATTTAATAATTTCTATTTGCTTTCTGTTTAAGGGAATCAATCTCTTCTATTTATTTGTTTCTTTTTAAATTATTTTTTCCAGTTTTACTGAGATATAATTGATATATAACATTGTATTAGTCCAAGGTGTACAGCATAATGATTTGATATAGGTATATATTGCCAAATGATTACCAGAATGTTTAATTAACATCCATTACCTCGATAGTTACAATTTTTTTCTTGTGATGAGAACTTCTAAGATGTATTGTTTGCAACTTTCACATATACTGTAGTCACCATGTTGTACATTATATCCCCAGAACCTGTTTATCTTATAACTGGAAGTTTATACCTTTTTGACCACCTTCATCCATTTCCTCCATCCAACCCTTCCCCCACACCAGTCTGTTCTCTATATCTATGAATTAATTTTTTTTTAGATTCCACATATAATCGAAATCATACAGTATTTGTCTTTGTCTGACTTATTTCACTTAGCATAATGCGCTTGAGGTCCATCCATGTTGTCAGAATGGCAGGATCTCCTTTTTTACTGTTGAATAACATTCAATTATATATCTGTATCTATATATTTATATCATATCTATATAGCTTACATTTAATTTACCCATTTATCCATTGATAAACACAACATTTAGGTTGTTTCCATGTCTTGGCTATTGTAAATAATGCTGCACAGAACATGGGGGTGCAGAGACATTTTTGGAATACTGATTTTGTTTCCTTTGTGTGTATATATAACCAGAAATGGAATGCTGAATCATATGGTAGTTCTACTTCTAATTTTTTGAGGAACTTCTGTTTCTGTACTGTTTTCCATAGTGACTACATCAATTTACATTCCCTCCAACAGTGCTATTTGTTTCTTATATTTTAAAATATTTATCATAATTTATGATTACGTTATATATTAATATACTATATAGCATAGTATGTATATGATACAGCTATATAATTTTTTTATTTTTAAAATTGAGATACAACTATATCACTTATATAAGTGTAATTAATGTTACTATAACAGCAATCAGAAACTTAGTTCAAAGAAAAAAAATTCAGTCAAAGAACTTATGTAAAATATAACACAGTTTAGGTCCATTAAGAACTCTTAAGCATATGGACTCATTTCTTTTTTTTAAATTTTATTTATTTATTTATTTATTTATTTATTTATTTATTTATTTTACGTCTTTATTGGAGTACGATTGCTTTACAATGGTGTTAGTTTCTGCTTTATAACAAAGCGAATCAATCATACATATACACATGTTCCCATATCTCCTCCCTCTTGCGTCTCCCTCCCTCCCACCGGGGTAGGGAATATCCCACCCATCCAGGTGATCACAAAGCACTGAGCTGATCTCCCTGTGCTATGCTGCTGCTTCCCACTAGCTATCTATTTTATGTTTGGTAGTGTACATATGTCCATGCCACTCTCTCCCTTTATCACAGCTTACCCCTCCCCCTCCCCATATCCTCAAGTCCATTCTCTAGTAAGTCTGTGTCTTTATTCCTGTCTTGCCCCTAGGTTCTTCACGACATTTCTTTTTTTCTTAGATTCCATATATATGTGTTAGCATACGGTATTTGTCTTTCTCTTTCTGACTTACTTCACTCTGTATGACAGACTCTAGGTCCATCCACCTCACTACAAATAACTCTATTTAATTTCTTTTTATGGCTGAGTAATATTCCATTGTATATATGTGCCACATCTTCTTTATCCATTCATCCGATGATGGACACTTAGGTTGTTTCCATCTCTTGCCTATTGTAAATAGAGCTGCAATGAACATTTTGGTACATGACTCTTTTTGAATTATGGTTTTCTCAGGGTATATGCCCAGTAGTGGGATTGCTGGGTCATATGGTAGTTCTATTTGTAGTTTTCTAAGGAACCTCCATACTGTTCTCCATAGTGGCTGTACCAATTCACATTCCCACCAGCAGTGCAAGACTGTTCCCTTTTCTCCACAGCCTCTCCAGCATTTATTGTTTCTAGATTTTTTGATGATGGCCATTCTGACTGGTGTGAGATGATATCTCATTGTAGTTTTGATTTGCATTTCTCTCATGATTAATGATGTTGAGCATTCTTTCATGTGTTTGTTTGCAGTCTGTATATCTTCTTTGGAGAAATGTCTGTCTATTTAGGTCTTCTGCCCATTTTTGGATTGGGTTGTTTGTTTTTTTGTTATTGAGCTGCATGAGCTGCTTGTAAATTCTGGAGATTAATCCTTTGTAAGTTGCTTCATTTGCAAATATTTTCTCCCATTCTGAGGGTTGTCTTTTGGTCTTGTTTAGGGTTTCCTTTGCTGTGCAAAAGCTTTGAAGTTTCATTAGGTCCCATTTGTTTATTTTTGTTTTTATTTCCATTTCTCTAGGAGGTGGGTCAAAAAGAATCTTGCTGCGATTTACGTAATAGTGTTCTGCCTATATTTTCCTCTAAGAGTTTGATAGTTTCTGGCCTTACATTTAGGTCTCTAATCCATTTTGAGCTTATTTTTGTGTATGGTGTTAGGGAGTGTTCTAGTCTCATAGTTTTACACGTACCTGTCCAGTTTTCCCAGCACCACTTATTGAAGAGGCTGTCCTTTCTCCACTGTACGTTCCTGCCTCCTTTATCAAAGATAAGGTGACCATATGTGTGTGGGTTTATCTCTGGGCTTTGTATCCTGTTCCATTGATCTATATTTCTATTTTTGTGCCAATACCATCCTGTCTTGATTACTGTAGCTTTGTAGTACAGTCTGAAGTCAGGGAGCCTGATTCCTCCAGCTCCGTTTTTCGTTCTCAAGATTGCTTTGGCTATTCGGGGTCTTTTGTGTTTCCATACAAATTGTGAAATTTTTTGTTCTAGTTCTGTGAAAAATGCCAGTGGTAGTTTGATAGGGATTGCATTGAATCTGTAGATTGC
>RJWK010052892.1:0-15519 GCA_004363435.1 Platanista minor
CAGTCAGTAGGCCCTGAGGGGTCACCCCGGAAATGTGGATGCTGACAGTCACGCCCGTGTGACCCTTACTAAAGGCCCACGTCTGTGTCCATGCTCTGCGAGGTCAGAGATGGGGGATGGGTGACCTCGGGTGAGCCCCCAGTGTGCTGTAGTCTGTGGCCCCAGGCGCCCAGGTTGGTCCTTGCACTTAAAGCAGTTGTGCACATGGCATAGTTAGAGCCTTGGTGACACAGGAACGAGGAATTGAGCTCCTGGAGCATCTCAGGAGAACGTCTCTTTCCCTTTTCGGTCCCTCAACTGCAAGGACTGGAAGTGCCACCTGGGGCCGCGTGGGTGTGAGGGTGGTGAGCGGTGCTCAGGGGCCTCCGTCAGCCCTGCCTCCTGAACCTGTCACGGAGCGCCCTAACCTGCAGGACAGGTGTGAGCTCAGACGTGGTGGGAACAGGCCAGGGGTGAGTGTGGGCCGCTGCCTACGTGCTGGGGCAGGCTCCCTGCCTGACCAGATCTAGGGGCGTGAGCGCTGTGAAAGGTGGTGGAACCCAGCACGGCCAGAACTATTCAGATGCCGCTCTGAGGGGACCGTGCCCTGCCGGGCCAAACCTGGATTGCATCCACCACGAGGGGCCCAGGCAAGTGGCTTCCAGCCCCCCTGCTGACCTGGCCCTGCCCAGGCGGTGCAGCTGGGCCTGCCCCTGAGGGCATGGCACAGCCGTGGGGCATTTTTCTGTTCCGTTCGTGTGTTCCTTTTTTTTTTTTTCCAGTGTAACAAGACTCTCTCAGTTCTTTAAAACAGTCAAGAGACAATGAGTTAAGAGGGCTTTTCCCCCTGGATGTACATTTTATCCTACTTGGTAATTAAAATGCCACAAAAAGTGGCCAGAGTCTCCTGAGTGTTCCTGGCTCTGCCTGGTCACGATGCCGGGGGCACGTCTCCCGTGTCCTGGGTGCCACTGGAACAGGCCGTCTGGGCAGACACTCGGAAGGGCCAGCGCCTCAAGGAGCCTCTTCCGTTTAAAGAAAGAGACTAACGTGTGTCGCTGGTGGTGTCCTCGGCACAGGCGGGACCCTTGAGTGCCACAGAGGAGAGCTGAGGAGCCAGAGTGGGGTCCGGCCTTCGTGCCTGTGTTGGGCGAGGGGCCACGGCCATGGTTAGCACCCTCGGTGCTGCGAGTGCGGTCCCGATGTGGGTGACACCAGTGTCTGCAGAGTGAGCTGGGGGTGGGGCAGAGGCTGCAGCCTCAGAGCTGCCCTGCAGCCCCGCGGATGCTGGGGCCACGGGAGCCGTTGCTAGGCAGGGGGCGGGGAAGGGTCCAGACAGCAGGGCCCTTTCCATAAGGTGAGGGTCAGGGTCACGGGCCAGGAGACAGGCCGGAAAGGCCATTCTGTGCTTTAGGGCTCTCTGAAAGATGAGCTTGGAAAACTCTTATGAAACCAGTCACCCACGCAAAGAAACAAGACACGTTAGAACTATTTTCTTAAAGAGCCGTTAGGACCCTGGTATCTAAGGGGTATCTTTGAAACAACGTGAAAATGTCTTTATAGAGAAGGGTGCAATAAGCTTTTCAAGAAGAGGTGGGTGGGGAGAATCACCCGGGTAAGTGGCGTTGTCTGAGACCGGGTGGGGATGAGGCCAAAGGAAGAGATGCCCCTTGGCTGTGCACCAGGGAAATGTCACTGAGACAGGAACTTCTGGGTTGGTTGCGTCTGCACCTTGTGCAACGCGCTTTCGTGTTACAAGGTGCAGTGACAGGATTTCATTCCTCTGGGAATCGTAGCTGAAGGGCTGTGTTATTAGGAAAACTGAAAAGTGTTATTGACCATGTTCCATGGGAGGCTGCGTGCACAGCGTCCCACCGGGTTCCATGTTGGGGGCGTAATTGTTAAATTTAGAGACTGAGAATTATTAGCTATTCTGACCCCTGAGTTGACCTCTGAGACTGAGTTCTCCCATCTGTTAAGAAGCCAACGATGCAACCTTGGGACCTGGGCTGAGGGTGAGTCATACGACGGTTCAAGCCCCACGGAGCGGCAGGCTCCTCTCCTCCTACACCTGCTCCTGAGAGGCCGTCACAGGCCCACTCCGGGTCAGGACCCTGAGGGTTGAAGGGTGCACACCTCCCACACTGCGAGGCCTAGCCCTGTGGCAAAACCTGAAACCTGGCATATGAATGGTATTTCGTAGACGGTATTATAAGTCAACACTTGAAGCAAAATACGACTTGTATTTACATTTCTGCATTTTAAGAGGATGCCTTAAAATTAACCATATGACCTTTTATTTCTGATTTTGTAGAGTGTTGCCTTTACAGCCCTTATAGCTGGAAATTTAGAGCAATAAATTCAGAGAAGAGCTCTGAGAAGACTGTTCATATTTGAGGTCCTTTATCAGCAAGGTCTCCATCAGGGCCAGCAGGAAAATTCAACACACAGGCAACAGCCAGCGATTTCCACAGTATCTCTACACGTAAACCTGTAAAATGCAACGAAAACGCTTTCATGTAAAATTGTTAATGGTTTCGATGTCTCATCATTTGAGAGTGGTGATTAGCTCGAGTACCCATGAATTAAGGTATCCCGAAACTAAAAGACCTGACGATTCTCCATGCAAAACAACTCTGCCTTTTCATTGAGGAGGCGAAGTAAAGGAAGAGAGGAGATTTCAATTGTAAACTCGTAGCATGTGTTCGAAGCTGCTCTTCGCCGGAATAGCAAGGAATACGGGTTTAGCCAAACAGATGCTTGTTCTAGGCTTTTGCCGTATAAAATCACTAACACTGTGTTGCTAGCTGTGAACTTAAGCCATACATCATGGAGCAGCCCTCAACAGTGACATAAAATAACCCACGGAACCTCCCACGTTGCTGAATGCCATTCCGTGGGCAGCTTGAAATATGTAAGCGACTCAGAAGCACCGCATTGCAGAGAAAGGTTTTCTTCCGGTCGGGGTGGATGCTGAAATGTGCAGACACCTCAGAGATGTGAAATTCCACTTAAAACAGCTCCCCCTGGGCTTCCCTGGTGGCGCAGCGGTTGAGAGTTCGCCTGCCGATGCAGGGGACGCAGGTTCGTGTCCCGGTCCGGGAAGATCCCACATGCCGCGGAGCGGCTGGGCCCATGAGCCATGGCCGCTGAGCCTGCGCGTCCGGGGCCTGTGCTCCGCAACGGGAGAGAAAAAAAAACAGCTCCCCCTGATCCTCTTCTCCCCGGAATAACCACACTGCTTACGTTGTCACTTCTAAAGAACAGTCCAGGGAAATCCTGAAAAGAGAGGCTACGCTAAAGCATCGCCCACATTACAGAGCTCCAGGCCCGTTCTCATCAAATGGGGTGAGAGAGCTTAAAACACGGAGCCCAGTCACTCTTTCAGCACCTCTCTCTTGCGCAGTCGCTGTGAGCGGCATCCGTACCAGGCTGTGATCGGGGTCGGAAGAGACTAGACAGAGTTCCTTTCCCTGGGGGGTGCAGCAGGTGCCCAACCCCTGCTCTCCCAGGATGCGGCACTTTGGATGGGGCGCTCTGGGAGGGTGCGTGTCCTTGGGGGACGGGTGTCGGGGTAGGTCCACGTGGAGAGCCGGGCCTTCTAAGAAGGAATGGCTTGGCAAACAATGGAGATTTCTGCCTGGGGGAAGGAGCAGCACCCCAGGGAGAGGGGGCCCTGGAGCGGGGCAGGGCGGGTCTGTGGAGGGCTGTCGTCACACAAGTGCGTGTGGCCTGAGGGCTGAGAAGTTCTGGGAGAGGTTTGGGGAAGAAACTTGCGGGCGGAAGAGGCAGTCACAGTCGCCATGGCTTTAAACTGGGGGCGGCAGGGGTGATGGTGGCGACGCAGTGGGGAGAGGGGCAGGTGGGTTTCTTGGGGGAAGTGGGGAAAAGTACTGACCTTGGCTGTAAACATTCCTGATGCATGAAACAGGGCCTTGCTGAGCGCCTGCTGTGTGCTGGCCGTCCCGGCACTCACACCCTGGGGGCGGACGGTAGAGTCCTTACAGACTTCGGGTTGGCTGCAGGGACCCCAACGGAAGAGCAGAGCTGCACAGGAGACCTCGGGGTGGGGAGGCCCGTGTCCGGGAACCCCCCGCCATGCGCTGTGCGGTCCCGCCCGTGGCCGAGATCCAGTTCCTGCCCCCGTGGGGCTTTCACTCGATTTACGGTTGCGATCAAGGGTTGGGGAGCAAAGAAAGCAGCCAGAGTCTGAAGCTCGCCCCCAACCCCTACTCACTAACTCTGTGACCAAGCCCCGGTTTCCTGGTCTGTGGAACGGGACTCTGCAGCCTACGCTGAGCCCGAGAGGTCGTGCTGTGGTGGATGGGGGCTCTGGGGAGGGGGGGGGGGCGCGGGGGCCCTGGGGTAAATGCCCACATGTGGCCGCAGCGGCCAGGCGCGATGCGGTCCCCGAGCACCCGCGCTGCAGTCGGGGCAGCTAGCGCCGGGCTGAGCCAGCTGTGCTGGACGGGCTCCCCAGCGTCCAGGGTGCTCTCCTGGGGGCCGTCTGGAGCCCAGTTCCCGCCCCAGCATGGTCAGCCCGCGCGCGCAGCCCCTGCGTGGAGCTCGCCGGGCCGGGGGCCGGGCCGCTGCCCCCGCGCCACGTCCCCTGCCCCCCGCGCGGCTCCACTCCGGGGCAGAGCTCGGCGCTCCGCCGAGGCCACCGTTCACGGGGAGGGCTGCAGCGAGGAGGTGCAGGGTGGCCCGTAGTACCGGGCAGGCGCCGGCCGTCCCTGGGGCATGAGCAGGGGCTCGGACGGGGCCTTGACCCTCCTGTCCCACCGCCACCTCCTTCACGGAGGGGGACTCCGGTCCCAGAACCGGGCGCAGGGCCGGCTTTGGCTGGCCTTCCTCTGCCCTGTCCACGTCCACGGCATCCCCGTTCGCCGCAGGCCCTGGGGGCTCAGGCCGGGGTGGGCGGCTGTCGGGCCGGGCGGCCCCAGGTGCCTGGAGGCCCCTCTGCAGGCTGATGGGTCGGGGCCCGGCTGAGCACCTCCCGCCCGGGGCCTCTCCCCTTCGCGTGGCCGCAGGGAGCCCCAGCCTTTCAGGAACCTTCTCTGGGCATCTGCTCAGTGCACCTGTGATCCTGCAAAGAGTCCGCGCTGCACACCTGAGGGGAAGCAGCAAAACCAAGTGAAAGTTGCTCTGAACCGAGTCCAGGGCTGCGTTCCTGCCCAGCTTCCTCCCCAGACTGGCCCTGTGGGTTCCCCCTCACCCCAGAGGCCTTGGGCCTTCAGAGTTGGCGTCTCCTGGCCGAGGTGGGCCCCTTTTGGTGCCAGCGGGCCGTGTGGAATTGCTGTGGCCGCAGTCCTAGAACCACCTGAGGCTCTCCTCAGCCTCTGCCCACTTTCCAGCATTTGTCCGCAGACGCATCATGCCCGTCAGAGAAGCCGCGCTCCTGCTCAGTGGTTTCATCCAATTACTGAGCGCGAGGCACCGCTCGGAGGTGCAGCGTCCCTGGGACCAACTCCTGGTGGCAGGAGGTGGCCAGCCCTGCACTTCCCGGGGTGCTTCCAGTGTCTCTTCTGCGTCGTCTCTTGGCCCCTGGGTTGTTGAGGATGATGACGCCTCTTAGATGGGCACACACTCTGCAAACGTGACACGGAATGAAGGACAGTGTCCTGGGAAGCAGCAGGTGGGGGTCGCGTGACGCGGGGTGGTGCCTACATTTCTGTGACCAGTAACTCCTCATGCCTGCGTACAGCTGTCATTTCCAGAAGACTTTCACGCACTGGACTGTTATCTCAGCCGAGCTGGCAGAGTGTGACCCAAGCTCTTGTTGTATCTGTGGACACGAAAGCCACGCTTGGTCATGGGCAGCGCACAGCTCAGACCCCAGCCTCGATGGCGTTGGCCACTCTGGCCACAAGCACAGCACCTGCCAAGGGTTTCTGGGTAGCCTGTCGCACTTGGAGTCCCCTCCAAAGCTTCCATCGAGTCAGCCTGATTATTTTCCACTGCATTTTCCTGAAAGGATGTTATGATTTTCTAGTTGTTTGGTGGCTGGCGATAAATCAGGCTTTTATGATGTCATGTGAAAGGCCCCCTTGTGCTTTCTTGTGCAGCAGCCGCAGGCTGCAGGGGACGTGTCGGCAGGACGCCGTGGACCCAGCTGGCTTAACCCTTTCCCTGCTCGGTCAGGCACAGCCAGGCTGCCCACTGGGTGGGGCGTGGATGGAGCGGAGGGGCCTCCCTCCCACACGGGGTTCACCAGACTTCCTCCGCTGAGAGGCTTGGCATCAAATCAAGATTCAAAACAAGACAGTGTGTCCACGGAATGACAGAGGAGACCACAGGTAACTCCACAGAAGGAATCCTTTGCAAGGGTCTCTGTCTCATAATCATGAAAACGAGAGGTTTCCCTGAAAAGAGGACAACATCTAACGGCCGAGGGGTCGTGATAAAACATGACTCTTGTACTTTGCTGGCAGCGCTCAGTTCCCACGAGTCTCCGAACACCGCGAAGAGGTTCTCACTGGGGCCCCAGTCCCGGCGTTCTCCGTGAATGCTCTCCCACAGCTCTGTCCCCCGGCCAGTCCTCTGCCTCTGCCAAAGTGGGCCCCGCTTCACCCGCTTCCTGCATCCTCACCGCTACGCCTGGTCCCGGCCGCCACCGTCCCCCGCCACCTGCGTGGCCACCGTCCCCTGGCCTCCCCTGGGCTCCAGCCGCTCTCACCCTGCTCGGCGGCCACGGTGAGGTCGGAGACACCCAGCCGAGCCCGTGCTCAGAGCCTCCCGGGGCTCCGAGCAAAGCCAGACTCTGGACTCAGTCGGAGGCTGATAAGGTCCACAAATCTTAAAAGTAAAGCAGGTTCTTTCTCTGCAGGTGTGTGGACCTTTGCGTAACACACACACACACACACACACACACACACACACACAGGATTGTGTAAAAAAAACAAAATTAAACTCAAGCAGGTTTAGGTGCTGTGTCCCACCCTCTCGAGACCTTATGGGGCAGAAGAGGGGCCGTGGCCGCAGGGGAGCTCGAGCTGCACCCAGCACCGGCAGGGACCCACTCTTGCAGGAGGAGACAAAGGGCAGGCAGCCCTCAGGAGGTCCGCGGTGCCCTTGCCGGACCAGAAGAGGGCCAGCCCTTTCTTGCACACGCAGCAGGCGCTGGCGCAGCACCAGGCCCTGCCCTCTGCCCCGCGAGGCCCCGTGGGCACTGTGTCCTGCAGGCTTACTGGGCACGGTCCTGCCTCTCAAGGGCGGGTGCCCAGACCTCATCCCTTCAAGAGCGGCCAGGTGTTTCCAGGCTGAGTGACCCAAGCACAACAAAGACTGGCAGATCTTTAGGAGGGAAGGGGTTGTGTGTGAGGGTTGGAGCATTCCGGGCAAAAATAACTCACCCACCCTTGTAAAACACGGAGCTAGAAGTCAATCCCACACTTGCTTTCAAAAATTACATTGGCGTCAGAAAATCAGACTTTCAAACTACATCAGGCTGAGGTGGCCAGTTTATAGCTGTGGCCCACGGGCTGCAGGTGCTCTAAGGGACCATCAGGGACTACAGAATAGAGTCATGTGACAACACGGCTTTGCTGCAAAGGTCCTGGGTCCCGTGATGGGAATTACCCCGGGGGCCAGTGTGATCACCAAGCTCCTCTGGGCTCCAGCCACCTTGTCACCCTGTCCAGACTCAGTGGCCTTCCTTCCATCCCCGAAAGACCCTGCTACCCCAAAGCTTCACGTGATGCTCTTTCTCATCAGTCAAATCTCCGATAAACGTCACCGCCTCAAGAAGGGCCTGCCACTGTTTTTCAAGCTCCCCTCCCCTCCGGCCTTCTGCCCTGAACTCCCTGTGGCTGAGACGGGCTTATTCACATCTCCTGTCCTCTGGACTGTCCCTCCTGCTGAAACAGAAGCTCACGACAAGGCCTTGTCTAGTCCAGTGCTGCTTCCCCAGCGTCTAAGGCTGTAAAGGTTTGGCAACAGTCATGAGCATGTGAAATGATTACAGTTAACTGCCAAAAAACAGAATACCAAGTCTGTTACCATTATTCAAAAACTGATGGTCTAGAAACGGAAGTTAGGTTAGGGTGCAGGGTAAAAGCGACATAACTGTAAAAGAAAAACTGTAAGGCAACAACCCACTTTAGAAGATTAGGTTTTCATCCTTGCTGTTACTATATGAAAAGAATTGCTTTCCCTCCACCTTGGTGATAAAAGCAACACTAGCCAGCCTGTTGTCATGATAAACTAGAAATGGTGCCAGCTGCTTTCCACGTGTAACCGTGAATCCTCACAGCAACCTTGCCTGGTGGGCCGTGTTTCCCCATTTCACAGATTTAAAACCTGAGGCTCAGAAGCATTGAGAACTCCCCCAAGGCCACACAGCTCAGTGGTTGAGCCACAGATGAAGCCAGGTCTCCCCGGTGGTGTCTGTGCTGTCAGTGTCTAAGGAGCTTCTGTTATTGAGATCAAATGTGTGTGGTGAAACGCGCAGATCTACACCTGCTTTGACAAATACACACCCTCACGTACCGGACACACCCTCCGTGTAAGGCCCCCCCCCCCCCGCCACCCAGGGTCCTGCAGCACCTTCCCTGTCAACCCCTTTCCCTTGTAACCAACAATCTCGTTTCTACCACCTTCAGTTACCTTGACGGGTCCAGAAGCCTCACGCACGCTGGACCATAAGTGTTCCTCTGCTCTGCCCGTCTTGTCACCCAGCACTGGAACGCGTTGATGTTTCCACTTGGTTTAGTCTTCATTCTTCAGAGGCCTCTTTGCCACTCAAATGAATGTCCACAAAGCATGTTGCTTACAGTGCTTTCTGGGGAGGGCTTGTCCTACTGGGCGTTGTGAGTGCTGGCTTCTGGTCCAGCGCGCGGCCACTAGATGGCTTTGTGACGTTCGTCAAGTTGTTTGGTTTAAGTATCTCTACAGCCGTGTTCGGGAATGGGTTTCTGTCTCTCTTACAGAGATAGAAAAGAAAATACACCGGGTAACCGAGTAGCGTAGCTACGCCACAGCCTGGTAAACCTACTATTGACAGGAAACCAAATGAATGGACAAATAGAATCGTAGAAAACCTAAAGATTCGTCTTCATACTCATCTTTCCCCATGTCTCTCAAAAACCTTACTAACAAACGTCATAGCAGTCGTCTTGATTTTTCCTCAAATACAAAACTCCCCAGAGAAACAACCAAAAAGCAAGAATTTGGATGCTGTCAGTGGCCTGGTTAGCCTTAGCATGCCTTAAGAAGTTACTGAGGAAATGTATGTTTGAATGACCGTCACGTCATTTCTGTTTTGGTTGGGGAAAAGGAAGGGAGGGAGGGAGGAAGGAAGGATGGAAGGATGGATGGATGGATTATTGAAGTGAGGTTTCTTGAGTTTGAGTAACCTGATGTACTATACAAGCTGAGGAAAACCCCAAAGGAAAAAATATCCCATCCGTGTCATAGAAGCATCCATATTACTTACAATACTCTTTAGTACTAATGTTCAAAGGCGGGGGTGAGGGTGCAGGCAGATTTCTAAGGGGCCAAGTAATCTAAGAGCTAGAAAGGAAATCGCCTTCCCCTTGTGCGTGTGGCGGTCACGGGTGGCCTGAGTTGCCCCCCCACCCCGGGTGAGGGGGCGTCAGGCTATAGGTGAGTGAACACGGAGCCTTGCCTTCGCCCCACAGGTGCTTTGCAGGTGCTTTCATCCCTAGGAAAGAGGCCACCTGAAGCAGATACAAGATCTCTTGAGTTGCATTTTGATTGTCTGGAGGTTTAATGAGCTGATGTATGTGCAGTGCGTGCAGGGTAGAAAGTACTAAGTGGCAAAGGAAGAGCGGCCCGGCCTCGTGCTCCAGAGGGCCACCAGCCAGCTGTGTGACAACCCTCTTTAATCGGTCCACTTAAAGGAGCTTTATCTCCTTTCCGCGGGGTTTGTGTCACCTCCCACTAGCCTGGGTAATATTTACACCCTAGATCCAGTTATTAACAGTAACCAGTAATTTCCGACAAAGATGGTGCTGTCTTTGAAGCCTGGGGTGCTGAGGTCACCAACAATCTTATCTCCCTTTCATTAACCGGCCCTGCATTGCCACTGCAAGTCAGCCCCGCATCAGCTGGTCAGAGTGACCATCAGGGAAGGAATCAGAATCCAGAGGCTCCAGTTATAGGACTTAATCGAGCTTTCCCTGGGCTGTTGCTCCCATGAGCACGGCAGATCAAAGAACAAAGCTAACAGAGAAATGAGCTCTGCGGTTCAGTTATAGATGGAGGCCAGGCGCAGGAAGGTGGCACCTCGGAAGTATGCGTGCTGCGAGGCTGCACCCCCAAACCTTGTTGGCTTACTTTATTTAGCGCAACCCATGACGCACCCATCTGTGCATCCACAGCCCCCAAACCTCCTGGGGCAGCTTTGAGAAACACTTTCCTCCGCCCAGTCCACTCAGGCTGAGCCTGGGTGAGCCGGACAGGCCCCGGAGGCCCAGGGGCTGGCCGGTACAGAAGGCTGGGGCGTCCCCGGGGCCTGCTTCTCTGTCCCGGGAATGGGGACAGGAGCCTGGGGCTGACGGCCAGGGACAGAAGCCGGCCTGGGTGTGGGGCACGTGCCCGCTCCACGCGGGAGAGCGCCCTGTCCTCATCTCCACTCCTTCCGAGCACACCTGCCTGAAAGGACTTTCTCCAGGATATTTTTAAAGCTCTATTTAAAAGGAAATTGGTGTGTTTTCGTCCTGTATTTCCCTGTATAATTGTGTGTCTGTATTTCTTCCCTTTTCCCTAACTACGTTTGTCTTCTTCTGCTAATCATATTTTCGAAATACAAATGAAAAAAGATGCATCTCTACGTAGGCTGCACTATAAATGCCGTTAATTGGGTTCTCCCTTTATAAAGTGAATGCTTTTTTTTTTTTTTTTTTTTTTTTTTTACCACCATAGGCTTTATTTACAGATTTACAAGTGGACACCTAAGGAAGACAGTGTTCTCATTCACTTTTTTCAGAAAGCTCTGCTGTGCCGGATAGACTTCATCCGTGTCTGGGGCACGCTCGGAGGCGGATGTATTTCTCCCCCCTCGGTTTGGTAGCTCTTAGTAGCTGCTGGTTCCAAATGACAAATTCTACCAATTGGAAATGAGTGGTCCCCAGCCCAGAAACATGGGATCAGCGGGGGCGGGGAAGCGTCCTGGAGATCCCTTCGGGCACCTCCACCCCCCTGGGGTCAGGACAGCACCTCCCGAGGCTCACTTGCGAGGCCACTGGCAGAGGTGCCAGCATCCAGGGCACAGTGCGCCTGTGCTGCCCGCATCCCGGCCGCCCGGGACGGTCCGCTCACTCTGGTCCCTCTGCCACTTTATCTCCACGGTCAGTGGGCGGTGGAGCCGGTGCTGACGGACTGCATTTCCCTGAGGGAGAGCCCAGCATTGTTCTCCCGACGGCAGCCCCGCTGACAGACGGCCCCTCTGAGGCCGCTTCCTGAGCAGACCAGACGGCCGTTTTCTTCTTGTCTCTTATCGCCCCTGTCATTAGAGGAGAGGCCGGGCTTCAGCTTCCCTGGTGCTGATGTGCAGCCGGCAAAGGGGAGGGGCCATGCCGGGTGCCCTTCCTCAGGCTGCCGCGGTGCGAACTGCTCTGGGCTCGCTGCCTCTTTGGGAAGGGTTCAATCAAAGAACATAAATGTGAACATGAAGAGCTTCACCTGCCTGACAGAGACAGACTCTACTGCAGACTTTCTGCGGGAACATCCAGACTTTGTGGTTTGTTTTTTCCCACTCTTACCGACTGCCAGCTGCGCATCTCCACCCGTGACTGGGACGGTCCGTGCAGCTTTACAGGTTTTCCCATCGACTATGTTGTTGTTGTTAGCAGTTCTGTCTTTCTAAAAAGGAGCGTCTCCCCCAAGAGGAAGGCATTAGCACCAAGTGACATCAAGAACCAAATTCACTGGCATTCTTTTATTCCCTTGGAACCTCAGCTATCCCTCAATTTTGCTTTCTTAAGAAAAGTGGAAGGAAAGCGACGAACATGGAGCAGCGCTCACAATCCGAGTCTTAAATCCTTGACGATGTTTAAGCAGGGCTTCTATCGTCCTGGTTGTCTTTGCCCTTCCCCTTATTTATGTCACTCAAGTCCAGATCTTTCCGTATACGCACTTTAGAAATTTAACAACATCCTGCCAAAAGAGCTCACACTCTCAGAATGTTTCTCCACCTAAACAGGTGCCCTTTGCAAAACTTACAGGCAGGCCTGTGGAGGAAACACATCACTTGAAATTAATATTAATGTTAATATTAGTATTAACATTTTCCTGGGAATCCTCTGGCGGTCCAGTGGTTAGGACTCCGCGCTTTCATTGCCAAGGGTGAGGGTTCAATCCCTGGTCAGGGAACTTTAAGATTCTGTAAGCCGTGCAGTGTGGCAAAAAAAAAAAAAAATTAAAATTTTCCTAATGTAACCTCAGTGAAAGAGTGAGAAAAAGAAAGGAGACTATGAACTTTGAAAAGAAATGTGATAGAATCTGCTTAACAGCTTTCACCACAGTGATTTTCAGGAAAGTGGCTGAGTATCAAAGGGATTTAATGTGCTAAATAATGACCAAAGGAAAGTAAGATTGGGGGAAGGGAAGAAATCTAACTGGTGTATTAAAGGTGTGTTGTTATCTTGATGAGGATGAAACGGGTGCCCAGAAAACTGTAGTGAGAGTGTAAGACAATGACACAGCAGGGGCCCTGCTTTCCTGGGTTTTGCGTTAACTACTGTGGGCTCAGGAACTGGCCTAATGACTTTTCCAGGATCTGGTCTGGCCCTTTATCACTTCACTATAACAAGAACAGAAGCCAGGAAAGCCGGAAAAGTTACTGCAGCAAAACACGCCTTCCTACCTGCTGGGGTTTGCCACTCTGACCACCGGCACCCGGGCTTCAGGATTCCTGGCTGGACAAGCCCTTAAGGCCGCCCGAGTCAGCAGGCACCCTGGGACCCTCGGACCACGAAGGGCCAGGGCGTCTGGACACACAAGTCTTCCCTGCCCGTGCTGCTTTGCTGCTGTAAAATGCTCAGCTAACCCTAACTGAATCTGACGAGAATAAATCACAGGGTGAAACTCACCTAAGGAAAGAACACCTGTGGAAATGGGGAGGACACCAGGAGCCAGAGTTCGAGAAACGTCATCTTCACGTAGAAATGCTTCATATTTTCCCCAGGGCTTTATTGTCTCTCTTTTAAAGGAAAGGTCCAGACCACCCAGTGCACGACGTGCGTTCGGGAAACTGTACATAAAATCATCACTTTCATTCAGCTTTGGCCCCTGTTGTCATACCGAGGCTTTAAGCCTATAAATAAAGAAGGAACTGAACGGTCAGAAGAGAAGAAAAGAACAAAACAGATGAACGTCCTCCTCGCCTGTCCTTGGAGCTGATCACACCCTAGTGGAGAGGGTTTGTGAAAAGTTACAGGAGGCCCTGGGAGAGCGCAGCTCCCGGCCTCCCCGGCAGGCCGGCCACGTGCGCCTCCTCTGCGGCATCCCAGGCCGTTTCTCTAAAGGACACACTGGGGAGAAATACGAAAGCCCTTCGGGAGGGGTTAAGGGTAAAATGAGCTGGGACGTCCGTCCTGCATCTTTCCCTACGCACACGTGGCTCGGGGCACAAGCCCAAGGAGGGGCTGGATGTCCGCCTGGAGCAGCTGGCGTCCAGAGCCACCGTTTCGTTTTAATGGAACCTCATCCTGTCCCTTTGCAAGGTCTCTTGGTGTAAAATCACACTGGAGGGAGACACAGCCTCGGGAGAAGGTGAGAGGTAGCTGCCCAGCTGGAACGTAGGAGTCGGGCTCAGAACTACACTGGGAAGTTTCACTGGTGCATCTCTGGTTTCAATGAAATCCTTGCACAGTAGCAACGTCTGTTTCTGAGCTTTCGAAAGCCATTTTTCTTCTTCCTTAATTATAGTTCCCTACTTGTTTTTAGATTAAGAGCTGCTTGTAGAAAAATACAGGAAACCAAGTTACAATGCAAAGCACCCTTTCCAAACCTGCTGAGGCCATTTGAAATGGCACCGGTTCTTCGGGGTCTGCTAACCAGGGGTTTAGAGCCCGGCTCACACCCTCTGCAGAACCGGTGACCTCACGGCAGGTGTGGGAAGGGAACAGCGGCCCTGCTCCTTCCAGCCGTGACCGTGACCGTGACCGCTGTGGAACTGAGGGGCCCTGTTGCTTCCTCCTGCCACGTTTCACAGCTCCCTCTGGGGAAAAAGAATGCATATCTTTGTGTGACTCTCAGAGTTGAACAGAGGTATCGATGAAGTCTACACAAGTTTATTTAGGGAAAGGAGAGAGAAATAAATGCATTCGTTTTTCCACTTGTATTTCCAGCTCCGTGTGGCACTGTGTTAAACTGCTAATTAGTAATACTTGCATCTTACTTTTCCTGAAGACTCTGCATATGGACTTTTAAGGCCAGCAGAAACAACTTGTTTGACTATTATTAATGCTGGAGAGGAAGTCATGCCTTCAGCGAAACGCAGCACCTTTGGGAACTTGATTTATTCCAGCCTAAAATGTGAGGCTGGGTGGTGGAGGAGGAGAGCAGCTGGATGGGCCGTGTTGGAGCAGATTTCAGGCAAACGGTGCAGGCGTGGATCCAGACGCCTTAGCGGACGTGAGCCGGGGGCTGGGCCGGGGCCCGGTGGGCAGAGCGGGTCCTGCCCGCCCCTGCGCCTGTGCCATCTCAATCCACCTTCTGGGAGCCTGGGGAGGACATGGGGCTGCAGAAGGCTGCAGTTACAGCTTGAGTATGTTACTTGGCTTGTTGCCTTGGTTTTTAGGCTGTTCTTCAATATTCCGTGTGGCTAAGATAGTGTCTTCCTGGGGTATGTGTGGTGTGCAGAGTCCTGCCTGTGTCCAGGCAGGCTTCACTGGCCTCCGTTTGAGGGCTCCTGCCTCGTGTACCGTTGGAGGAATACGTTTGCATCTGGAGGGGCTAACTGTTCATCTTACCCCCACCATGGTCTATTTCAGAGTCTTTTTTCTTTCTTTCCTTCCTCCTCTCCTCCCTTTCTTTTTGGAGTCATCTTGAAATTCTCATCCCTCTTGCTCGCCTCCACGCGTCCTCAGGACCTGTTCGAGCAGCAGGGCTGGGATGCGGCAAAACTTGACGCTCCTCTGGTTTCCTTCCAGGGAAGTCTCGTCAGTCGAGGGAAGCCGGGAGGCCTCGGCGGTTCGCAGCCCCCTCCCTGCGCCGGGAGGCCTAGCGGCCGCTACTTAAGTCATCGCGTCCTTTTTAATGTATTTTTATATTTTGATAAGGTCGTGTCAGCTGGGATGAGAAACTCACGAGTGAGCACATGGGCCGCCGTCGGAGCCCGGCGGCGGGGCAGGGGCTGCGGGGGCAGAGGAGCCCCGAGTGCGAGTGCGGGGGCCGCTCCTTCGCGGGGGCTGGGGTGAGGGGGTCCAGATCAGCGTTTCTGAGGAAGGGAGACAAGGGACGGGACGGAGCAGACAGCCGAGGGCTGGCAGCGCCTGGCCAGCCAGGAGGGGCCACCCGCGCGCGTGGGTGTGGAGCGAGAGAGGGGCGCCCGGGAGGGGAGGGGGAGAGACTGGG
>RJWK010052893.1:0-15512 GCA_004363435.1 Platanista minor
CAAATATCGTATATTAACGCATATATGTGGAACCTAGAAAAATGGTACAGATGAACTGGTTTGCAGTTCATAAATTGAGACACAGATATAGAGAACAAACGTATGGACACCAAGGGGGGAAGTGGAGGGGGGTGGTGGTGGTGGTGTGATGAACTGGGAGATCAGGATTAACATATATACACTAATATGTATAAAATTGATAAATAATAATAACCTGCTTTATAAAAAATATATAAAATAAAATTCAAAATTCAAAACACAATTGCTCCTTACAAGTATATAGAAATAAAATTGGTATTTGCATGAAAATAAATAATAATAATAATAACAAAGAAATAAAACTGCCCACAAGCATGTGAATAAGTGTTCAAACAAAGTAGCTACCAAAGTGTGGGCAAAATTAGACTGGTAAAATGAAAATTGCCACTATCCTATGTAGAAAAATATCTGGTGAAACTGGTTTTCTCACCCACAGTTGGTGGGACTATATGTATTAGTTATTTTAGGATAATTTGAAAATGATTATAAAAGCCCAATAAAGCAATAAAATAAAATAAAATAATCTTTTATATGAAACATTATAATATAACTGTCTAAAACCAAAGACAAGAGATAATTTTAAAAGCAGCAAAAGAAAAATAAATCTCATTCAAGGGAACCTCCTTAAGGCAATTAGTGAATTTCTCATCAAAAATCTTGCACACCAGGAGAGTAGGATAATATATTTAAAGTGCTGAAGGAAAAAAATGCCTATCAAGAATACTTTATCTGGAAAAGTTATCCTTTAGCGATAAAGACTTTCCAAAAGAACAAAGCTGTAAGAGATCTTCAAAACTAGATCTGCCTTAGAAGAAATGCTGAAAGGAGATCTTTATGCTGAGATGAAAGGACACTAATTAGTAACCTAAAACATGAAAATATACAATACACTCGAAAAGTTAAGTATATAGTCAAAAGCAGACTACACTTATACTGTAAAATGGTAGTTTTTTAATCATTTAACTCAAGTAGATATGTGAATATACATAGTATGAAAATAACTATAGCCACAATAATTTGTTAATGAAACCATGGTATAAAAAGAGTTAAACTGTGACATCAAAAATATAAAATGTGGAAAGGAAAATAAAATGGAAGAGTTTTTGTATGATAAAATGTTATAAGCATAAATAGACTGTTATATCTATAAGATGTTTTATGTAAACCTCAAGGTATTCACAAAGCAAAAATCTACAGTAGATACACACAAAGGAAAGAGTGGGTATCAAGCGTACCATGACATAAAATTATTAATACACAAAAGATACAAGAGCAGAAGAAAGGAATAAGAGAATGACAAAGATCCAGAAAAAAATAATAAAATAACATTAGTAAGTCCCTATCTATAAATAATTACTTTAAATATCATTGAATTAAATTATCCAATCAAAAGAGATAGATTGGCTGAAGAGATAAAAACAACAACAACAATAACACAAGACTCAATTATATGCTGCCTACCAGAGACTCAATTTATATTTAAGGACACACATTAGTTCAAAGTGAAGGGAAAGAAAAAACTGCCATGCCAATGGAAACCAAAAGAGATCAGGTATAGCTATACTTACATCAAAAAAACAAAAACTTTAACTAAAAAGCTGTAATAATGGAAAATAAGAATATTATATAATTATATAGTGGTCAATTCATCAAAAAGATATAATAATGGTAAATATATATGCACCTAACATTAGAACAACTAAATATATTAAGCAAATACAGATCTGAAGAGAAATAGACAACAATGCAATAATAGTATAGGACTTCAATACTGCACTTTCAACAATGGATAGATCATCCAGGTAGAAAATCAGTAAGGAAACATTGTACTTGAACTATACCTTAGACCATATGGACCTAACAGACATAAAAGAAAGAACATTCTATCCAACAGTTAGGTTGTCCAACACATTCATTTCAAGCACACACAGAACATTCTTGAGGGTAAATATATCAGAGCACATAAAATAATCCTTAGCAAATTTATGAAATTAAAATCATACCAAGTATCTTTTACAACCACAATGGTATGAAACTAGTAATAAATAACATAAGGAAAATTTTAAATTTTACAAATATATGGAAATTAAACAACAGACTCCTGAACAACAGAGTCCTGAACAGACTTCATAGAAGAAATTAAAAGAGAAAATTTTTAAATATGTTAAAGCAAATGAAAATGGAAGCAAAAACATAACAAAATTACAAAAGCAGTTCTAAGAGGAAAGTTATAGATCAAGATAAATTACTACATTAAAAAGAAAAGAAAGACCTCAAACTAACAACCTAACTTTACATCCCAGGGACTAGACTAAGGAGAACAAACTAAGTAAAATTAGCACAAGGTAGGAAATAACAAAGATTGCAACATAAATAACTAAAATAGAGAATAAAACAAATAGAAAAGATAAATGAAACTTAAATTAATTTAATTTAAAATTAAAATTTAATTTTAAAAAAGAAACAAAATTGAGAAACATTAGACTAAGAAAAATAAAGACTCAAATAAATAAAATCAGAAATAAAAGAGGAGACACTAGAACTGATACAACAAAATATAAGGGATTATAAGAGACTACTATGAGCAATTATACACCAACACACTGGGTAACCTAGAAGAAATAGATTCCTAGAAACATAAAACATATCAAAACTGATTCATGAGGAAACATAAAATCTGAACAGACCAATTTTTAGTAAGGAGATTGAATCAGTAATTTTTAAAATCCCTATAACAACAACAATAAAAAAGCCCAGGACCAAATGTTTTCAGAGGTGAATTTGACCAAATGTTTTCAGAGGTGGATTCTACCAAATATTTAAAGTAGGATTAATACAAATCTTCTCATTCTTCCAAAATTTGAAGAGGAGGGAACATTTCCAAATTCTTTTTATAAAGCAAACAATGCCCTAATACCAAATAATACCAAATCCAGTAAAGTATGCACACACACATACAAACAAAACAAAAACAAAAATACAGGTCAATATACCTGATGAGTATAAAAGCAGAAATTTTCAACAAAATACTAGCAAACCAAATCCAACAGCACAGTAAAAGAATCAGAAAGAATCATAGACCATGATCAAGTGGTATTTATCTTTGTGATGCAAGGACAGTTCAACATATGCAAATCAATAACTGTGATACACCATATTAATAGAGTGAAAGATAAAAATTATATAATCATCTCAATAGATGTAGAAAAAGTATATGACAAAATTCAACATTATTTCATAATAAATACCCTCAACAAAATTGGGAATAGAAGGAACTTGTTTCAACATAATAAATACTATATATGACAGGCCCACAGGTAACATCATATTCTGCTGTAAAATGTGGACAGATTTTCCCCTAAAATGAGGTACAAAACAAGGGTGCCCACTCTCATCACTCTTGTTCAACATAGTATTGGAAGTGCTAGCTTCAGCAATTAGGCAAGACAAAGAAATAAAAGTCATTCAAGTTGGAAAGAAAGATTAAAACTGTCCCTCTTGGCAGATAATTTAATCTTACATGTATAAATCCTAAATATGCAACCAACAAACTTTTTGAACTAATCAACTGTTTCAGTAAAGTGACAGGATACAAAATTAACATACAGAAATCAGTTGTGCTTCTATACTAACAACAAAATATACAGAAAAAGTAAAAATAAAGAAAACTATCCCATTCACAATAGCATTAAAGAAAATAAAATACCTATGAATAAATTTAACCAAGAATGTGAAAGATATATCCACTGAAAACTGTAAGACTTTGGTGAAATAAATTGAAAAATACATAAGTAAATGGAGTAATATCTCATGTTCATAGATTGGAAGAATTAATATTGTTAATATGTTCATATCACCCTAAACCATGTATAGATTCAATGCAATCCCTATCAAAATTCCAAAGGCATTTTTCACTGAAATAGAAAAAACAATAATTTAATTGTTATGGAATCACAAAAGATCTCGAATAGCCAAAGCAACCCTGAGAAAGAAGAATAAAGCTAAAGGAAACACACTTTCTGATTTCAACTATATTACAAAACTATAGAATCAAAACTGTATGATACTGGCATAAAAATAGACACATACACCAATGGAACAGAATCAAAGACCCAGAAAAAAATTACTTATAGGGTCAACTACTATTGGGCAATGGATCCAAGGATATACAATAGGGGAATGATAGTTTCTTCAGTAAATAGTGTTGGGAGAATTGAATAATCACATGCAAATAATGATATTGGAACCCTATCATACACTACTCACAAAAATTAACTTGAAATGGATTAAAGACTTAATGTAAAACCTGAAACTCTAATACTCCTAGAAGGAAACATAGGGAAAAACTCCTTGTTGGTCTTGGAACAAGTTTTTGGATATAACAACAAAAGCACAAGCAAAAAAAGCAGAAATAAAAAAGTAGAGCTACATCAAACTCAAAATCTTTTGCACAGCTAAAGAACAATCAACAAAATGTAGAGGCAATCTATGGAATAAAATAAAATATTTGCAAAAAATATATCTGATAAAAAAAAAATATATATATATATATATCTGATAAGAAATTAATAATAAAAAAATAAAGAACTCATACAACTTAATTCAAGGAATCAAACAATGTGAGTAAAAAACTGGGTTGAGGATGTAAATAGACATTTTTCCAAAGAAGACATAGAAATGACCAACTGTTCATGAAAATGTGCTCAACATCAATAGTTAATATAAAAATGCAAATCAAAGCCACAAGAATATATCACCTCACGCCTGTTCAGGTGCCTATTATCAAAAAAAAAAAAAAAAATGAAGAGATAATGCTGGTGAGGATGGAAAGAAAGGAGAATACTTAAACACTATTGGTGAAAATGTAAATTGGTACAGCTACTAGGGAAAGTAGTATGGAATTTCCTCAAAAAATTACAAATAGAGCTATCATATGATCCACCAACCCCACTTCTGTGTTTATAGCCAAAGGAAGTGAAATCACTGTCTTGAAGAGAAATTTGCACCCCCATGTTAAATGCAGCATTATTTAGAGTAGGCAAGACCTGAAAACAACCTAAATGTCCATCAGTGGATGAATGGATAAAAAAGATCTGGTAAATATACAATGGAATGTTATTCTGGCATTAAAGAGAAGGAAACCTGCCATTTCATGGCATGGATGGATCTTGCAGGCATTATTCTAAGTTAAATAATTTTGGCAGAGAAAGACAATACTGTTATGATCTTACTTAAATGTAGAATCTAAAGAGGTCAGACTCACGGAAACAGAAATTAGAGTCATGGTTGCCAGGAGTGATAGTGGTTGGGAGAAATGGGGAGATATTGGTTAAAGGTTACAAACTTCCATTTATAAGCTATTCATTGTTCATTCATATTCATTCATTCATTCAAGTTCTGAGGATCTGATGAACTGTATGGTGACTATAGTTAACAATATTGTACTATATACGTGGAAGTTGCTAAGAGAATAAACCATAAATCTTCTCACCACCAAAAAACAAAAAAACAACCAGATGTGAGGTAATGGAGTTATTAACTAACCTTACTGTGCTTATCATTTCACAATATATGTATATCAATTTGTCACATTGTACATCTTCAACTTTTGCATTATTATATGTCAATTATATCTCTATAAAATTAATATTTTTTAAAATATGGTTGTTTCAAATTGAGATATGCAGCAAGTGTAAAATATACACTGAATTTCATAGACTAAGAACAGAAAATAAAATATCTTATATTTATTGTTTTCATTGATTGTATGTTGAAATGATAATATTATGGATCTATTGTTTTAAATAAAATGTTATTAAAATTTTTTTAAATCCAACAATATCACACAAAACTTGTCAAGAAAGAGGTTTTATTGATGAAATTTAAAAGTAATAGTTAGCAAGAAGAATATTAGTAGAAGCATATGACCTGCCTAGTCCTTTTATCACCTACTGGAGAGGCATGCTGAGTCCCATGTAATGTATTAGACATGCAGTGGATTTATATTCCAGTGTAGTTACCCTGCTTCACTGTTGCTCTCTAGTTTTATAGGGCATGGTAAGCAGAATTATAAAATGACCCCTAGGGGTCCTTACTCTTATATAAGCCCCTCCTTTTCTAGAATAGATAAAATCTGTGAATGTGATGAGGCATCCTTCCTGTGATTATTTTAAGTTATACACTGAGATCATCCTATACACACCTTACCTAAGCAAGTGAGCCCTTTAGAAGCACAGAGATTTCTCTGGCTGTTCACAGAAGAGGAAGTCAGAGAGACTTTCTCCAACTGGCCTAAAAGAAAGCAAGTATCCATTTTTTTTACCTATGGGTTCCACACGACAAGGAACTGCCAGAAGCCTCTAGGAGCAGAGAATGGGTCCTGAACAACAGATAGCAGGAAAATGGAGCTTACAATCCTACAACAACAAGAGAATGAATTCTAGCAACAAACAGTGAGGTTGAAAGAAGACACCAAGCTGCAGATGAGAACCACATCCTGGCAAACAGCTTGATTTCATCTTGGAGATTCCCTGATCAGAAGATCTAGCCATGCCGTGCTCTTAGTTCTGACTTATGGAAACTATGAGATAATACATCAATATTGATTTAAGCCACTAAATTGGTAGCCATTCTTTAATGCAACAACAGAAAACAAATACAGATTTTGCTATTTGGAAGTGGGCTGCTGCCATTAAAAAAAAAAAAACTAAAAATGTGAGTGTTGTTTTGTAATTGGGACATGGAGAAAGGCTAGAAAAATTTACAGGGGCATCAGAGAAGTGTAGATTTCCCTAAATACACTGTTAATACAAATATGACATTAGATACTGCTGATGAAAGCTCAAAAGGAAATGAGAAACATACTATTGGAAACTGAAGGAAGGAAGAAAATTGTTATGTAGTGGCAGAATATTTAGCAAAATTGTGTCCTGTAGTTATGTGAAAAACAGAATTTGTGAGTGATGAACCTGGATATATAGCTAAGGAAATTTTTGAGCAAAGTGCTCAAGGTGCTTCCTGGTTTATTGTGGCTGCTTACAATAACATGAGAGAAGAAAGATATACAGAGATGGAAGAACTGTTATATAAAAATGAACCAGCATCTGAAGATTTTGAAAATTATCCACCTCTCAAGATGATAAAATATGCAAAATGCAAGAAATGGCTGCTGAAAGTATGGTATAGAGGAAAAGCTGAGTGTGTATCTCTGCATCCTTTTACTAAAACCTCAGGAAGATTAAAAGATTGAAGTACTCAATCACACAAAGGCTCTTAGAAGAGATTAAGGATGTGAGTCACGCATTCTCTCAATCAAACCAGTGGGCCTCTAGGAAGCTTAAGAGCACTGTCCCTCAGGCATTTTAGGAAAAGTTAAAAATAGAGAAGGAATTATCTCAGAAAGATATGTAAACCAACCATTTGTCTAATGGAGTGAAAGCCAGTGCAATTCATGCCAAACCCACAACATGTGTGAGTAAATTACATCACCATAAACACTGCAAGCTGAAACTGAGAGGGATAGAGAGTGTGAAATAAAAGAAGTCTTTTATTTCGCTCTCTCAGTTAGATCCTCAAAGTTCTACAGACAGGAAATGGGGTAATAGAACTAATCAGATGCAAAATCATGCTACCATTCATTAAAAAAAAGGGGAGATGATTTGACAGGCAGAGTCCAAAGCCCAGAGAACAAAACCAACAGTCCAAAGAGTCTAAGAAATGCACCAGAGGGGAAGACCAAGAACTAAGGAAAATTATTCCTAGGCCCTGAAACCTAAAAAGAGTTCAACATTTGCCTGGCTCAATTTGTAAGCCGTTTAGAATCATCACTCCTCTTTACCTCCCATTTTTCTCCTTTTTGAACCATAACATATTTGGCTTGGCCAAAAAATTCATTCGGGTTTTCCCATAAGATGTTATGGAAAAACCCAAACGAACTTTTTGGCCAACCCAATATATAACTGTTTCCCTATGCTTGTTTTACTACTGTATGTTGGAAGCAGTGGGGGAAGCTTACATTGTATTTTGGGAGTAATGGGGACTGATAGTTTAGTTAGGCAGATGTAGAGGAACTGTGCCCCAGGAATTTTCATACTCAGGAGATTCATCCCCACCTGAGTGCCTGAATTAGATGATATTTTGAACTTTGAGCTATAGGGGAGGAAAAAAATCTTTCCTCTATCCTGAATTATTATATGAGATTTCTTTAATAAATGACAGATTAACAGGAGAAAAACAGAAGTTTATTAATACATATACCTCATGCATATATAAGAAATACCAAGAAAAAAAAAAATAAGTAGCTCAAAGAAGTGGCTTTGAATTCTAGCTCAAATACCAACTTCAGCTAAAGACAAAAGGCTAAAAAAAAAAAAAGAAAAAGGTGTGGGAGGCCAGTTATGGTGATTATTACCAGGAAAAGCAAGGTAAATAAGAATGAAGTTTGTTAGACTTAAGTCAGTGTTTTCTCCATTGATAAGGGTCTAAAGTTATCTCTAGTTATTAACCTTTCTCCTTCCTGGTAAAGGGGGGAGGAGAAACATCTTTGTAAATTTATGTCCTGCTTTAAGTTAAATAGGGGAGTGCAGGGTGACTTTCTTGTATCTGCTTTTTCTCAATTGCCTTCAGGTCAAAATAATCCTCATGCCAAAGTGGTATATTTTGGAATCTATTCCAAAAAAGTAGCCTATTATGCTACTTTTCATAGCTAAAAGAATCTAGATGAGATTTTCAACTTGAGCTGATGAGAAAATGACTTAGACTTAAATGGTGAGATTTTGGAATTGAGCTGATACTATAATGAGATAAAAATTGGGTAATTTAGGGTGGATCAAATGTATTTTAAATGTAAAAGAGACATAAATCATAGGAGCTATACTCTAGACCATGATAGCTAGAAAGACCTTTGTTTCCTGATTTTAAACCACATGATTATGTTATGTTACATGGCAGAAAGGATTTGCAGATGTAATTATGTTTGCTAATTATTTGATTTTAAGAAAGGAAAAGTATCTAGGTGGGCCTAACTTAATCCTACGAGCTCTTTAAAAGCAGATATCTTTCTGGCCATTTGTGAAAGTGGGGAGGAGGTATAGAGAGATTGGAAGCAGCCTGAGAAGCATTCAGCTCAAGAGAGATATTCTATTGCTATCATTGAAGATGGAGAGGGTAATAAGGAGCGTATCTGAGAACAACCTCTAAAAGCCAAGTGCAGCCCCAAGTAGACAGCCAGAAAGGAAACAAGGATCTCAGTCCTATAGCTAAAAGTAACTAAATTCTCCCAAGAACATGAATGAGCTTGGAAGGGAATTCTTCCCCAGGGCCTACAGATAAGTATCTAGTCCAATTGATATCTTGATTTTGGCTTTATAAGACCCTAAGCAGAGAACCCATCTGAGCCCACCCAGACTTTGAACATACAGAACTGTTAGGAAATAAGTAAAATGTTGTTTTTAAGCTGCTTAGTTAGTGATAATTTGTTATGCAGCAGCATACGTAAAATAAACTTTATCCTTGTGAGGATTATCAGACCACTGGGTTGTTAGGATGTCTGAGCTTAGGTGACAATAGTTTGGAAAAGCTGTCTTGGAGAGTGAGCTGCCTGGCATTTTGAGGATGTGAGCAAAGATGCAGCCTCTCGTGCTTGGTTGGAGAATGGGAAAGAAACCCATAGTCACCTATAAAGCTGAGTTCAGGTGGAACCCATCCTGCTGGGAGATAGAATTGATCACTTGAACCAAATGTTTCGTTGTCCAGACCACACATCTTGTACTCTAAAGATGATTTGCAGATGTTCCTCCTTGTCTCACCACATTCCCTACCTGCAGCTATTTCAACATAGTCTGCCTTTTATTACATTACTATGAGTGACTTTTCTGTGTTCCTTTCTAAAACCAACTACTCTGTGTGCTCTAGCCCATCTATACTAAACCACCCAACTATACCACTCTAACAATTTCTCTACTTTCTCAATGATCAAAATTTATCTCTCTACTAAATTATTCTCATTAGTATGAAAACACCATGTTAGTTCTGTGACCTAAAAATAAAATAAAATATTCCTTTTTGATCTCACATCTTCGTAAATTTACTACCCATTTTTCTACCTATGCCCTCACCCCTTCTAGCAAAACTCCTTGTACAATTGGTTAACTTGCTTTCTTCTAATTCTCTTTTATTCCCTTGAACTAATTTCAATAAAAATTTTGCCCCCACCACTCTTTCCAAGCTCATCAATGACTTGTATAATGCTAAACATAATAGCCACTCTCAGTCTTCATCTTACCTAACCTATCAGCAGTGTCCAACACAGGTGATAAAGCATTCTCCTCTTATCTCACTAACCACTTCTTTTCAGCCACATTGATGATTCTTTCCCATCTACTCAACATTCAAATATTTCAGTGTCACCATTTTTTCCCTTGGAGCAGACCCTGAGTAAATATCAGTAAGGTAGTGGAGAAATAAAACAAGGAAAGAAGAAATATATAAAGTGAGTTATCAAGAATCCATTGTGGGATAGAGGTGCTTAATTTCACTGGGGAGCTATGAGAGACAGTGTAGAACACATACCTTGTAGTTGAGCCACTTAAGGGGTGAAGGAACTGAACATATTTATCTGTCACCTCTTATCATAGGTTGGCAGCTACTCCTTAGTGAGTGGCACGAAATATCCAGAACTATTAGTTTTCTATGTGTAGTGACCGAGTGGACTTTCATGTCCAGAGATAAACCTGAAAAAAAAAAGATACATAGGTGTTGACCATTGAAAGTTGGGCTGGTTTGCACAAAAATAAGTGCTAGAGGGATATGGACAGGACACCAACAGCATCAGCTATTCTTGGAAAATATAGTTTTAGGACCTTTTCCATTTTCTGTATCTACCAAGTCCCTGCTGTGATCTCAACCAGTTCCATGGATGTAAATGCCTTCAATATACTGGTCACTCCCAAAACTATGTCTCCAAACTTGACTTCTCTCCTTACCTCCAGACTCATATATCTAATTGCCTAATTTCATCATTATCTGAATGTCTAATATACGTATCAAATTAATATATCTAAATTAACCATATGTTGTTCCTCTCCAAATTTATTTCTTCCACATTGTTCTCTATGTCATTAACACTGTACCACCAACCAACCAGTTGCTCAGGCTCATACATTTTCCTAGGTTCTCTATATTTTTAGCTAGTTGTCATTCATCCTTATTTATATTTATTTTAATATAAACTATTTCTACCTTACATTTATATTTTTAAATTCCAGATGGTGATAATTGTTGATATTCAGAAATTCTTAGAAAACTAGTAGTTCAACATCTACAATATTCAACTAAAGACATTGACACCCAGAAAAAACAAGTAACTTCCTTTCGTTGGTGCAGAGTTGCACTTAGAAATCTGGTTCTTCATGTATTCCTTGCTCTTCTAGTCACTCATACATCACGTCAATGATGCAATATAAGAACACAAAAAGAAAAAAAAGAAAAGAAAAAACTGAATCTCAAAAACTCTGATTTTAGCTCTGTGACCAGGATTTCATTGACAGTATCGTGAAAACAACTAATAAATCACAGACAGAAGAAAATAAATAGATTATGTAAAGACATATTCTGACTCTGGATGAGAAGTTAATGTCATATTTAAATTTGTAAATGCCTTATGCCAAACAGGATTAAAAGTTGTAACATAGAATTATTTCTAATGTTGATGTTGAAGAGAGAAACTAACTATAGTCTATCATATTTGACTGTGTCTAGTAAATTGTTAGGGGTCCTATGACCCATAATACTTGGATGTATGTCATAGTAAGCCATGTTGAACAGAATTATTAATACACTATATGTTTTTTCTTTAAAAGGTGATTTACACAAAATCAGCTTCATACTGCATTTCTGACCAGTGATCATTTGGAGCTATATAAAGTAATCACAATTTATTGCTGAGGCTTTAATTTCTAAGAGATTTTACACAGAAACCAAAGTGGTAAATAATTTAGCAGTTGGATAAACTAAAGAGGATTTTCAGCAAGAGCATTCCTTTGCCTCACCCTTTGATGTGGAGAATAACAAGGATAAGATGAGAATTTAGTGTAACTTCCTCAATAAATCTGTCTACAGTCAGCAGCAAAAATATTTTTGAAATCCTCTAAACTTTACAGTCAGGGGCGAAAAAAATGAAAGGAAAAACGTATAAAGTAGCAAGAAATTAGATTAACTATCCCAATGAAAGTACCCAGAGGGAAAAGACTTTGATTTTTCACAAACATACCCAGCACAGAATATAAAAACAAAGCTACCTACTTTTACAGTATTCCTGCATACTAAGAAGGTTTAATGCATTATTAAGACAGAAACATGTTTGAAATATAGCTCATTTTGTAGTTAATAACCAGTGGTATTCTGAATGTATCAATGGGAAGGGACAGGGAAATAATGAAGGAAATTTACAGAACAGTGGGCGCTTGATGGTCTTAGGTAGTTAGCAGCTTAATTTAGAAATTAACTGGAAGATTAAGTGGTAAATGTTCATTGCTAGTTTTGTAATTTATTTGTTTATATTTTTGCTCAGCCAGAGTACCTAGTAATGATGAATAACTCTTACATAACTCACAAAAATTATGGGATGTTGAGAGTTTAGCTGAGCTACTCCATAGTGTTGCTGTCTCAGCAGCCAATTTTTGGTCCAACAGGCATGCAGGGATTTTAAACAGACACTACCCCTCACGCAAGAACATGCAGCCCTTGGAATCACAAGCAAATGTTAAGTTATGATATGACTTCCTCACCATCCCTGGTGATCAACAGTCTACTCTGCCTCCCAAGGCCTTTCCCTTACATGCCCCTTAGATAAGATCCATGTGGAGATTACAGAACCGTACTCATTTAATTTTAATTGACAAATCTAGCCTTAGCCCAGGAACCACAAAGCACTCCACCCAAAGACCCTAATAGAGATTTGTGCCCCATATTCTATTGCTCTCTCTGTACTCTGCCTTGACATCCTCATGTGACCCCCCAAGGCATATTGTGCACTTCCTGCAGGACCTGTGAGTAATAAAGTTATTTCAATTTCTATTATGATGTGTTATTGAACTATGGCTCATCATCTGGCATCTTGTGCCCCACTTATCAAGTGTTAACTTGACAAAGTCATAACATGGGGCCAAATGGATACCACATAATATTATTAAGAAAAGTAAGATTTGGATTATTTTTCCCCTTGTGAACTTACTAGCATTTTCTTGTCCATGGGCAGAAACAAAATAAAACAAGCAAAAACAAACCTCAGGGGTCCATTTTATATGCATAGTTTAAAGATTTTGTATAGATTTTGTAGTAGGTACTCCTACACATTCAATTTTGTTATCTCTTCTGTTGCCACTTGATTGATTGCAGAGTTCTCAACAGCAACAATGTAAGCCAAAGGAAACAAAAATCCAAAAATATCGTCAAATGTTAGGAGAAAAAGTTTTCAATCTAGAATTCAATCTAGTACCCTGGGAATTATCTTTCAAGACTAATAATTAAATATATTTTTATATAAACAAGAACAGAGAGAGTTTACCACCAGCAAACCCTCCACTAAATTATATTCTAAAGAATGTAATTCAGGTGGAAGTAAATTGTAGCTTCCCTTTGCTTAAGTATAGAAAAACAAAAGAAGTTCTTAAGTATAAAAATAAGAAATGAGCAAAGAAATTGGCAAACCTGTTGGTAAATCTAAAAATATTTTTCTTTATAAAATAATATTAATTTTGGTGATTTATTTTAAAGTTGGTGGTGAAGAGGGTGATCGTTTTATAGGCTTTCTAAGAATTTTGCATGAATTTGAGGCAGGCAGTTAAGGTTTACTTTGTTAAGAATGTATGGTAAAACTTCAAGAGCAACTGTTAAAATAACATATTTTAATGATAGCAAGATAAGGTATGCAACAGAATATAATATTGGGACAAAATTCAATTAAGCAAAAAATTCAATGACAAAAATATTTTTTAGACATACATTTGGAAATAAAATACAGATTTCTATATTACTCATAAATCAAAGAACTCATAATAAAAATTAAAATATAACAGAAAAAAATGACAAGGATATAAATAAAAATAGATGGAATGTAGCAAAAGCAGTACATAAAGTAAAACTATTGGCCTTAAATGCTTATATAATATTGATAGAACAGGAATCAGCAATTATTTCTATAAAGGGACAGATACACAAATATTTTTGGTTTTGTAGGCCAAAAGATCTCCATCACAACTTTTCAATTTTGCTTCAACTCAAGGAGTCATATACCATATGTAAACACATTAGCATGGCTATTATAATAAAACTTTGTGGACATTAAAATTTGATTTTCATATGATTTTCATGGGTTACAAAGTATTATTATTTTTTCAACCATTTTAAAAAGTAAAAAAATATCCTTAGATCACAGGCCATAATAAAACAGGTGGTGGGCTGTACTTGCTGAAGTCTGTATCAGAAGAGGGAAAACTAAAAAAAATAATTGGCTAAGCACTCAGAAAGATTTAGTCTCAGCTAAAATAATTTTAATTATTTCTTCTCAGCTTGTCAAAAAATAGTCACCTTGTTCTATTTCTTTATATCCTATTTGAAATATAGTTGAAGACTTTCAATCTATTCTCTACATCTCTTAACTTCTCTTTTATATTTTAAATCTCTTTAGTTATCTACTGTATCCAGGGTGAACTTCTTAGTAAAGTATTATATATCAGTTTATCAAGTCACTTACTCTCTTCAGTACAGAAAATATTCTATTGAGTATTTTATTTCACTCACTATATTTTAACTGTAGTCCATCTGTGTATCTCTTCCATTTCTGGTCCAAAGTCATTCTTATTTGAAGTATGGCTGCAATTGTTGTTTTTGGCTCATTTTGTTTTTTTTGTTTGTTTGTTTTAACAACTTGAATTAGGAGTGGGATTCAGGAGGAGAAAGAGGTGCATCATGACTGAAAATACACATGCTTTTGGTAATTATCTAAATTTATACTAAAACAGCCTAGCCAATTAACTCTTCAAAGATCAACCTCCTGACATATAATTACTTTGCATGAAACTAAGCTAAAGAGCTAACCACCATAGAAAAATTTCAGTTCTCATTGTTTGCTACTGGTCTGAGAGTTCCTTGAAAACAGGGACTCTTTCCTATTCATATCTCTCACTCATCAACTAGCATAATTTTTAACAGAGAGTCATGAAAAAAATAAGTGCATGACAATAAATGAAAGAATGCCTTCTCTGATGAACTCGTCATTAATACCTTACTTACATTCAATGATACTGATCTGATTCTAACTGAAAATAGAGTGTAGGTCTCCTCTTTTTATAAACATATTAATAGGTGCTACATGGAAAAGTGTTTCATGATCAAATAAATCTAAATAAGGTTTCCTTTAAAAATATTACACATGGGCTTCCCTGGTGGCGCAGTGGTTGAGAGTCTGCCTGACG
>RJWK010052894.1:0-15512 GCA_004363435.1 Platanista minor
GTCCTTTCTCCACTGTACATTCCTGCCTCCTTTATCAAAGATAAGGTGACCATATGTGTGTGGGTTTATCTCTGGGCTTTCTATCCTGTTCCATTGATCTATATTTCTGTTTTTGTGCCAATACCATACTGTCTTGATTACTGTAGCTTTGTAGTACAGTCTGAAGTCAGGGAGTCTGATTCCTCCAGCTCCGTTTTTTCGTTCTCAAGATTGCTTTGGCTATTCGGGGTCTTTTGTGTTTCCATACAAATTGTGAAATTTGTTGTTCTAGTTCTGTGAAAAATGCCAGTGGTAGTTTGATAGGGATTGCGTTGAATCTGTAGATTGCTTTGGGTAGTAGAGTCATTTTCACAATGTTGATTCTTCCAATCCAAGAACATGGTATAGTTTTGCATTATTAACCGCATGTTGTGCATGTGTGTATGTGTGTGTGTCTAGGTTTGTGTACATGTTTCTCCTCAGCTTCACGGGAGCCCACTCATCATCCCAACCTCCAAGCATTCCTCAGCATGTAGTAGGCTCTCAATAAATGTTTACTGAACAAAAGAATGAAAACAATATTTCTGCAGACTATGAGCATGTTTGTGGTGTCATTATCACACTAGGGAGGTGTAGACATTTTATAGCTTGTCCTTGCTTTGGCTAGAATCTCTGGCTTTTGGGGCTTTATAACACTTATAATTTCCATCTGGATGGGAACTTGGCTAAGGTTCTTGGACTTGACATTTTAATTGATGCTATGTTTATTGGAATGTGAAAAATATGAGTCCTAGTCTTTATGATGCTCTCTTATGCCTATTTAATTTTCAGTTTGTTGCCACAAAGGTTCTTTATGACTCAGTTACCAGTTTTTAAGGAACTAAAATATAGATGCTTTAAGGATAGACCTACAAAGCAAGCACCAGGTGATGTGGAGTGGCAGCATCTTGAGCAACCAGTAGTCTTGTATTGAAATGTGGTTTTTCAGGTGCTCTTAAGAAGAGCCCTCATCCTGCCACAGGTTGAGTCAGAGACAATCCACATCTAGCCACACAGTACTGCTCTCTCATAAAGGAGCTCCAGGCCATCCTCAAGCGTGACACCACCTGTTCACAAACATACTTTCAAATCTCGATCCAGCTGGTTAGATTTCATTTCAGATTCTATGGTATGGAACACAGATTATTGGGCTTAGATTTACTAATGTGTGTTTTGTGAGTTAGAGATATAATATACCTGAATCATCCATTTATTGAACTGACATTTGACTACCTATTGTATGCTCAGTGCTAGGAACACACATAACTGAGACTGTGAGGCTGCCCTTGAAGACTTCAAAATCTATAGACGTAACCAATTCATGATATAATGAGTAAAGGTCATTCTAAAAGGACAGGGCACTTCAAAGGCAGAGAGAAGAAGCTTTTTACTGTGAATATTGGAATGAGGTGGATGGGCAACTCAATCTAGCCCTATATGAATTTCCTTCTGAGTGAACTAACTGATTTTGGCAAATATTGGCCAATTAGCAAAGATCAGCATGAACTAGAGAGCACTACAGAAAAGTAATATGACTTCTTCAATCTAATGGTGTACTTTGAAGGGGGCTCTTTAAACCCCATTTGATGGCTTCACAGTAACTGAGCCAGCATCCTTCCTGGGCCAAAGGATTCCTACTTTGGTAACTACTAGTCCCTTCTACTCTCACCCTCCTTCATAAAAGCAATGATAATTAATAAGTGCATGTTTCACACTGAACTTTGAAGCATTTTTATATAATTTTCTCATTTAATCATCATCTTGATGCTTTGATGTATGTTTTGCCATATCCATTCTACAGATCAGAAAATGCTGGCTTGGTAAGATTTTATGGCTTACCCAAGATCACATGGGTATTTTGTAGTTGTATTGGCCAGCACCCTTGCTTTTTGAAAATGTTAAAACTGGAATTAACCTAAACAGAATAGACAGTTTATTGGTCAGCTATCTGCAGGGGTAGATGTGGTGCCAGGAGGATTAGAAACTGGGATGCTAAAGTCATCAGGATTTTCTCTAAATTAATCTGTCACTTTCTGCAGGCTGGCTTCATTTTCTCAAGCAGGTTTCTCCATGTTGTAGTTTGTCCTTCCCCTGGGAATTCTGAGGGCACATTCCTATGGCTCTACCTCAAGAGGGCACAGGGGTCTTCCCAATGACCTACAGATACTAAGTTCCACAGGTGAGCTCTGACTGACTCACTTTGTGTCAGGTAACCCTTCACTACAGCTGGAGGAAGGGTCACCACCAACACAACATGTTTTGAAACATTTATTAGGGGAAAAAATAATGTTATTCTAGGCAGTCAGAATAATTAAAGACCATATCAGTGGTGGAGCTAGAGCTAAAATTCATTATTTCATGACTCCAAATCCAACATTGCTTCATTTGTTTTGGACATTATTTTTATTTTTATTTATTTTTATTTATTTTATTTTTTTCGGTATGCAAGCCTCTCACTGCCACGGCCTCTCCCATTGCGGAGCACAGGCTCCGGATGTGCAGGCTCAGTGGCCGTGGCTCACGGGCCCAGCCGCTCCGCGGCATGTGGGATCCTCCCGGACCGGGGCACGAACCCGTGTCCCCTGCATTGGCAGGCAGACTCTCAACCACTGTGCCACCAGGGAAGCCCCACAGTCATTTATTTTTAATTTTAACTTTTTATTTTATATTGGAGTAGAGTTGATTAACAATGTTGTGTTAGGTTCAGGTGTACAGCAAAGTGATTCAGTTATACATATACATGTATCTATTGTTTTTCAAATTCTTTTCCCATTTAGGTTGTTACAAAATATTGAGCAGAGTTGTTCCCTGTGCTATAAGTAGGTCCATGCTGGGTATCCATTTTAAATATAGCAGTGTGTACATGTCAATCCCAAACTCCCTAACTATCCCTCCCCCAAACCCTTCCCCCCTGGTAACCATAAGTTGGAGAACACCATTGTTATTTTTAAGCTGTATATCTAAGGGGCTTTTTGTCATTTGCACTTGAATGTGTCACATCTACCTCAAAATCAAACTGATTGGAATGGACTTGCACTGTGCTGCCACAAGCCCTCTGGCCCCATGCCCACCTGGTCTTCCTCCAGTTTTCTGTCTCAGTGACAATTGGCCCAGGGCTACATTATAACTTTCATGAGCCCTAGGCACTTTGGCTTCCTCCATAAAAAAATTAAAGATTGCATTTTACTGCATTGGTATAAAGGTGGATATGTTAATATTATATATTTAAGCACTTTCTATGAATTAAAATTTTCATTTTACTTTTATGATTTAAAAAATAATTCTGTGGCCTCTAAAAATATTCTGGGCCCAGACCCTGTGCCTGCTGAGCCTAATGGATACTTTGGGACCGAATTGGCTTGACCAGTCTGAATAATGCAAGCCAGAAACTTGGGATTTATCACTATTATTTTCTCTCTCCATCAGCTCTTCTTAGTCACCATATTCCATTAAATTTGCCAATTAATTTTCTCCCCCACATTAGAAATCACCTGCATTTCTTTTTCTAGCTCCATCTTTATGTCCAGGGTCTAATCAGTCATACCATCTTGTTGGGTTCCCTTTCATCCATTGTTTTATTTCTCCACTCTGTGATCATTAGTGCAGCAAGAATAGTCTTTTAAAAACAAGTCTCTGGGGGCTTCCCTGGTGGTGCGGTGGTTGAGAGTCCGCCTGCCGATGCAGGGGACACGGATTCGTGCCCCGGTCCGGGAGGATCCCACATGCTGCGGAGCGGCTGGGCCCGTGAGCCATGGCCGCTGAGGCTGTGCTCCGCAACGGGGGAGGCCACAACAGTGAGAGGCCCGTGTACTGCAAAACAAACAAACAAACCACAAGTCTCTGTTTTATAGCCATTCAAGAGCTTTTTCTTCTTCTTGGGATAATGAAAAAAACTAATCTTAACCTGTAAGTTCCTGGAGGGGGTAGCTCCTGCCTGTTTCACCAAAACTATGTCGTAGGACTGACACTAGTTCACTCTTTCTATCACCATCACACTTGGCTTCTCTCAGTTCCTTGAATGCAGCTTTCTCCTTTGCATCTCAGGGCATTTCTTCTCCCTGACTTTTCTTATTAATTACTCATCATTCTTTACATCTTGCTGAAAATGTCACTTTGTTGGGAAATCTTTCCCTCGACCCTCCTCACACAGCTTGGATCAAGTAATATATTTTCTGGGCAAACTGTGTCTGTTTTTTGAATTGAAATATCTAAATATCTAACTGTGTAAATAATGATTTAGTGTCTGTTTCACCCACCGGAAAGAATGCTCCACGTCTGATTTGTCTATCGTTGTTTCCCCATCATGCCTGCTATACAAAAAATATACAATGCTTGCTGATTGAATGAGTGAATGAAAAATGTATGTTGATGTGTCCTGAAATACTTCACATTTAAACAACTCACAACAGAGTTTTTGAGGCTCAGTGCTAGGCACTCTAGTAGGCTCTGAAGATACAAGACATTCATAATCACTACCCTCATGGATTTTTTTCCCTAACCGGTGAGACAGATAGAAGTTAGTTCAATAACAAATTAAATTCTCCCCAGTTGTGTGCAGTGCTCTAAAAGAGTAGGAAGGATGCCAAGTTAGCTGTTAAAAGCTTCCTCATCCATAATATAGTAGTTTAGTTGCTGGGACAACATGGTTCCTAATGTTTGGGGCATAATTTTTTTTTTTCTGCTTTGAATTCACTGTGAGATATTGCAGAGTATAGAAGAGTTCAGGGCCTAATGGCTTGTTCCATTGCCCACAACTGAATCACTGAGTTCATGGATGTTGACCTGGACGCTTAGTTGCACTGAACAAAAGTCCCCTGGGAGCTTGAAGGTTTTGACCCTTTGTGCAGGAATTCTTCCATTTAGTTGATTTGGACACTACCCTGATGCTGAATCAGTACTGATCAGATTAGGTGGTTATTTAAGTAGAATGAGCCTCTGGAAAATATAAATTGAATCCCTGAAAATCAATACAAGTATCAATGGATACATTAAATGGTCAAACCAGGATGGAAAGGCTACAACTGCTATGCTCTTAATTACTGATATCATAGGCCCATATTCTTTGATCTTCTAGATCAGAAAGTGTCTGTGTATCTTTTGAAAGTTGGATGTGGTTTCAGGAGTGTGAACCAGTCCAAAAACTGAATGGTGAATAAATTACTGCATGAAGAAAATTTTTAATGCTGGCCTCTTATGTACCAGTGACCCTGCTCTCCATTTCATATACTGATTTCTGGCATAAAAAGTTCAAATAATAGCTTTATTTTATAGTTGATACAATGGAGACTCAGTGAAATTATGTAACTTTCCCCAAATTGCAAGATTTCTTAATCACACTGCTCAGTCTGGAGACTGACTAGAGATTTGGTGGTCTTTCTGTTTTATCCTGCGACTTTGCTTTTCCATTACCAGTTGAATCGCAATCAACTCTTATTCATTTCCACATGTACTAAGCACATCGTGGTTTTTATAAATTCTTTGTCACAAATAATGTGAAGCTCACATACTAGCATACCTTCTTCTCCTCACCGCTGATCTCTCTGCTCTCGGAAGTCTAAATAATGATAACAGCCTAAGGAAAAGAGAATTGGGGAAATAAATAAATGAAAACCAGTCCCACCCAAATACAGAGGCAGACCTATCATGTACTGTAACCTGGAGCAATAAAAGTCATCAGTGAGTATCTTTAAGAATATCACAATGATGTAAGGTATTACAGTGAAAATAGTTTGTCCTTTGGAGTTAGAAAACATTAGAAATGTAATTACTACTTATTTCGTTGGGTGACCCTGTGCAAATTAATTTACCATTTTAGAGGCTTAGGTATTTCTTCCCCTATTAATTTGAGATAATAAAACCAACTATCAGAGCTGCTATGTGAGAGTCCCTTTCTCTCCATGTAAAAGCTGATTGGAAAGGAAAGGAGAACTGCAGCATCATCTCATCATTCATCTCCCCCTTACTGCTCTTGCAAGAGGGCAGCTGTTTCTATTGCTTAGCTTGAGAGATACTTATTGGGCCAGGAAGGAGTCAATATGCATTAAAATACCCTAGCGCATGCTTCAGGTTATCTTCTACTGCCCAGTGTCAGAATCATGCAGCCTGCTTGAGGGTGGTACCATCCCAAGAGGTAGATGCAGGATTCAGAAGGTAGGAGTGTCTTCTGAGACTCAGAACCTAAGCCCCAGGCTCCAACCCAGATTCAGTAATGTGTCCTGCATTGCAGCGTTGATCACCAGCTGAGCTTTTAATAACGTGGTGCTTTTCTCTCCTTTCCCCATCTAAAAAAATAGGGATCCACCTATCTTGAAGGTTGTTGTGGGATAAATATGGTTAATGCAATAAATATATAGAGACTGAATGAACTACCTTGTGAAATAGGATTATTATTATCCCCACTTTGAGATAAGAACACTGGCGGTCACAGAGGTTATGCCACGGGTAGACAATCTTAGAGCCAGAACTCGAACCAAGGCCAGGGGACTTTCAATTGCATTAGCAAATGTTATGTATTTATTAATAGGGAGAATATAGGAAAAAAAGTGCTCCTTGAACATTTTCTTCCTCAATTCTTTATTGCACAGTTGAGAAGAGAGAAGGGAAGAAAGGGGGAGCTGAACCTGGAGTAACACAATATGGCATCTGCAGATTCATTTCTACATTTGAGTTAAATCCATTGTCAAATGACACTAAGAATTGAATGGGGTTCAGGGAGAATTGAGTCTGAGTGACTGGTCATGTTGATCTCTGATGTGGAGAGTCACTGGCTGTTTTCCCCAAACTCAAGTTATATAAGTAAAACAAGAGGTTTGCTCTTATGTGAAAGTGAGGAAGAGGAAGTGAGTTTGGGAGCTTAAGAATTATGAAAGAAGCCACTAAGTCACTGTGGAGAGAAATCAAATATTGCCTGGAGTCCTGCAGAAGAGCCATGCCATCATTCATGGTGCAGACTCTGGTGAAAGGTAGAGGGTATAAAGAGGGAGAGGGAAGTGGAGAGAGGGAGGAAGGGTGGGGAGGAGAGAGAGAGCGATTATGCCAAGTAAGTAGTAAAATTTCCATATGAAAACATGTTTATATTTCACCAACATACACCGGATAAAAGGCACTCAGCAGAGAGAATTTAAACCCCATGTTTTGTTTTGTTTTTTTGTTCTGGGATATATTAGTCAACAATTTACCCATGAGCTCTAAAATTCCCAGGACACACTGCAGCCTTCAAATCTGCATTTTGTCCCCACTCCCTGGCCTGAGAGAGGCACCCACTTTCCCTGTCTCTTGGCTGATACTGTGATCATTCAGCCCAGCCAAAGCAGAACTGTACTTGACATTTTTCTAACAGCCAGTTGCTGCACAACTTGCTTAATCCAGCTCCATAATTTCAAAGTATAACATGGGCCATACCAGGAGAAAATTTTTCATTTCAGAAGCGTTACTTGATTCACAGAGATCACATGCTTCTTTGCATCAATGAGCCAGGACTTTTGACCTGCAGATAAGCCCAGCTCCTTCATTCCACTGTAGTGACAGGCACATTCCAGTGTGTAGAAATATGGTGATAGTGGAAAAGAGATGCAAATGTGACCGGAACCATGGCATTCTCCTCAGGACCTACAAGAGCCAAACTCCTACAGGCTTTGGTTTAAAAACACTGTGAGGAAATTAATGTACATAATGTTAAACAGACTCTACACATCCATCCCGCCAGATGGAAAGGTAATTCAAAGTGAGTTCCAAGTTCTACCCTACGGATTTTACATTACCCTTTTCCCTTCTCTGTGCTTGCAGGGTCTAGTTACACAGCAGCCTGCAACACCTGACAAATGTACAATAATCCTACTAAAATAACAAGTTAAAGAAATAATGAGTGCTACTTTTGGTGGAGGGAGCGATTCCTATGAATGTGGTCAATAGGACAGGAAGAATTGAGTGGGGCTCTGGCTGAGGTCTGAGCCTGAGTGACTGGGAATGGTGATCTATGTTCTGAATCATTGAAATAGGTCTTTATTGCTGGATTTAGCAAGATTCAAAGTAATGGTAGTTAAAATGCCCTGGCTGAGGATGTCTACAGGTGAGATGATTGGATTGTCCTGAGTAAATCAGATGAAATAAAGCTTAGGATGATATAATGAAAACTAGCAATCTCATAAATGTATAACCATTTTTAATATCACCTAGAATTATGAGTTTTACTATAGGTCCATCTCATCTTTGACTTCCTTAAGATCTGAGATGAGCTCTGAGAATTCTGTCCATGCAACATTATGTTTATTATGACATAGGTTCAGAAGCATTGTTCTTACATTAGAGAAGTAATGCTGATACCCCATTTCCCTTGCCTTCTGTTGTAGTATAACAAATTACCCAAATCTGCCTCTTGTTTTTTTTTTTTTTTTTTTTTTTGCCGTACTGGGCCTCTCACTGTTGTGGCCTCTCCCGTTGCGGAGCACAGGCTCCGGACGGGCAGGCTCAGTGGCCATGGCTCCGTGGCATGTGGGATCTTCCCGGGCGGGGGCACGAACCCATGTCCCCTGCATCGGCAGGCGGACTCTCAACCACTGCGCCACCAGGGAAACCCCATCTGCCTCTTGTGTTCACCTCTTCTCCAATTGAGTAATGGATGATTCAGGAAAATATCTTCAACAGTTTATAAAATTAACAGTTCTCTAATGAAAATATCTTTAAAATGTGACAGGACTCATGGAAAATAATTTATATTTTCCATAGTGATCAGCTGGCTCTTTATTTCTTTAATATCACCAGACATGGGTAGGTTTTGTGAATTGGGAAATTTCCAGTCAACAAGAATGTTTAGAAAGCAGCATAATTTGGTTAATGGAATAATCACGATGAATTGAAATTAAGAAGAAGAGCATACTTTCCTATTTTTCTTGCTAAAAACATTTTTGGGGAGAGAGTGAAATCCCCAATTCCCAGGTATTTGGCTACCCTAAGAAACTAAGATAGACATTTAATCTTCTTGAAAATAAGACTTATAGACGTAACTGTTTCATTCTTCCTTCTAATATCCATAGTGGACAGCTGTCAGGAGCAGAGGTTGAGAAAAAGCTTGGCTTAGAATAAGGTCAGGGGTTTATTTCTTCTTCATTCTTTTATTCCCACCATTGTCTCTCTCTCCTTCCATAAGGTATGTGAGAATTCTTATCTCTGAACCCTTCAATTTCCTTGGGATTTTACTTTCAGGCTTTTACAAGACAGTGTCTGGATCTGGTTCAGGCTAAGAGTGCTAACCTTCTTCCATGAAATATACCCTTTTTATTGCCAAGGACTGATATTTTTCAATCCTCACAATCGGTAATTTCCTTATCTTTGTTTATTTTTAAAAATTCCCCATTACTAGATGGGCTGAGGAAGAAGAGACCCTTCTCATCTGGGGCCAGAAGTCCAAAGTCTTTGCTGGAAAAAAAATTACAGAAAAATTTCCAACCTGGACTATGGTTGTGGTAGGAAGTAGAGAAGGCTGTAGACAGGAGGATGGAGTCGGAAGAGTCTTGTTAAGCCTATAGTGTGAGACTTGAGCTTGTTTGTACACTGAAAGGGGAATGAGCAGAGAAGTTGCTGAGAGAGGAGGCTGGAATTTTAACTTTCCCAAGGAGGATGTGAAGCAAGGGAAGACAAAAGGGTTCACCTTGCACAGGAGAGACAACTCATTTCAGGAGGCTTCTGGACAACAGGAGAGATGGTTGTCAGTACAAATGAACATGGAAGTAGAAGGGCGGGAAAGTGTGGATGCACCCACTGAAAAGCAGAAGGGAATTGGAGCAGAGCAAGAGTCTTGAGAGTTGAAATACTTTTGAGCCCATATTGCCTGAAGATGCTCATTTTTCAATGGTCAGGTGAGAAAGAAGGACCGGAAAATGATTGTATTAAAGATTGTTTTGTAATACATTCTTATACAGGGCTTACAAGATTGTTCCAGACATTGCTTGAAACAGCATACAAGTAGTGTCTCATTTAATCTTGGGAAGTAGGGACTATGATTAACCCCACTTTATAGATGAAGAAGCTGAGACACAAAGAAGTTAAGTAATTGGCTCAGAGTCACAGAGCAGGTGCATGAGCCAGGATTCCAACCCAAGCAATCGTAGGGTTCCACAGTAGATGTTTTTACCTATTATGCTGTGTCTCAGAGAAGTAAAAATGGTGCCCCAATATATTATTTGCGGTTTTACCAGGACAAGGTTCCAAAGTTAGGCTTTTATCTGAGTTGCATCCTGTTTCCTCTGATTCTATACACAAATCAGCTCCTTTTTAGGTTGAGCCATGTGGAACAGAAAAGAAACACATTATCTGCCAGAAACTCCCAGAGTTGTCATTCAAAACACAATATTATATGTGTCTGCTGGATGATGTCTTAATTTGCTACTGCATTTTATAAAGAAATTCATCTTTATTTCTCCAGAGCCATAAATCAGCTAAATTTGTGTCATTTGCATCCACACCTTCTTTCATTTTCTTCCCCCAGACATTACCATCTTAAAGGGCCCTCCATTTGAGGAGTATGTTAATGGGCTCCTGGGAGCTGGAAACCTGCAAAGATCAATTTCTTTTGTTAAAAGGAACAGAATAATTTGCCAGCTCTTTTCCTCCCTGAAATAAAATCCGAGACATTGGAAAAGCCTCTGGTTGTGAGTGTTTGTTTCTCAGAGGGTTTTTTTTTTTAATTAATTAATTAATTTATTTTTGTTTTTTTTTTCTAAACATTTTTATTGGAGTATAATTGCTTTACAATGGTGTGTTAGTTTCTGCTGTATAACAAAATGACTCAGTTATACATATACATATATCCCCATATCTCTTCCCTCTTGCATCTCCCTCCTTCCCTATCCCACCCTTCTAGCTGGTCACAAAGCACCAAGCTGATCACTTGGAGGGGTTTTAAAGGGCTTTTGTACCTTTTTCTCAAGTTCATTCCTAATCCTGTCTGGTTTATGGCAGGCTGAGTCTGAAATACTGGCCACTGTTGGCCCGAGGGCTAGTATCACACTGACCGCAGCAGCATCAGTTACAGTCTTTGTTTGGGAAACCATGAAAGCTAGAACTGGAGTGACTGACATTTAGTGACGTAATTTCCTCCAGTCTTATGGCGTCTGTTAATTAAAACTGCTCAAAATGTCACTGTGGGCTGTCGCAGAAAGGTCCTGGTTGCTAGGGAGAATGAAATGATGTCACAGTATTGACTGATGTGTTCAGGCACATTTGAAAGGGAAAATCTTCTGAAAGGGTCACGGTTAAAGAAAAAGATTTTGGTCTTTTGTTTCATAATTAACAAGAGCCAGATTACTTTTAACCCTTTGCCTCTCTTCTGCCAAAGCAGCCTATATGAATATTTTGAGAGTCGTGCAAGTTATGAGAAATGACACACATATTTTGCCATGATTGTTCTGTTGAAACCATTCAGTTGCTGTCACCTGCTAATGTAAAGTATGGACTGGGAATCAGATACCCCTGGGTTCCAATTCTGGTTCAGACACTTCCTAAATAGATGACTTAACAGAAACTTATTGTTGGAAATTTTGTACCCAAACTGCTAAAATTTGGGTGCATAATATACATCTCAGGAGTTTTAGGACTAAATGAGATCATATATATATAAATGTGCTTGTTATATAACACATATTTGAAAACTGTTACTCTGTATCCTTCCTTATCTTTTAGAATAGGTTACAATATGAAGAAAGCAAAAAGCATTCAAAGTTAAGACATAAATTAGGAAATATTTCTATTTATTTAAAAAACAAATAGGAGCCACATAGGAGTAGCTCGTATAGTTTGATACATCCATATGATAGAATATTTTGCAAATATTTAAAAAAACACATTTTAATGAATAATTCACGATGGAAACATGTTTATGTGGGAATGTTGTGAAAAATTTAGCATATCGTATGTAAAATATGATCATTTTTTTTATTTTTAAAGGAACATCAAAAAAGCCTATAATAATTTTTAAAAAATTTTTACTGGGGTATAAATGATTTACAATGTTGTGTTAGTTTCATGTGTACAACAAAGTAAATCTGTTATACAAATACATATATCCACTCTTTTTCAGATTCTTTTCCCATATAGGCCCTTAGAGAGTACTGAGTAGAGTTTTCTGTGCTATACAGTACGACCTATCTATTTTATATATAGTAGAGGATATGTGTCAATCCCAATCTTCCAATTTATCCCTCTCCCACCCCTTACCCCCTGGTAACCATAAGTTTATTTTCTACATCTGTAACTCTATTTCGGTTTTGTAGATAAGTCCATTTGTAGCCTAAAAAAGTCTGTAATGATTGTTATAAACATGTTAATACTGCTTAATTCCTGCTGGTAGGTTTGTAGGAAATTTTTATTTTCTTATATCTTCTATGTTTTAATACAAAATGTATAGTTCAAAAAAGAGAGAAATACAATTTAAAAATGACTCAAAAAATTAGAAATGCAACCAAACATGAATGAAATGGTTTTCCTGGATACCTTAGAAAATGACTCTGGGAACAGAGTCAAAGTCATTTACACACAGGAGTTCTTAAAGTTTTGATATAAAAATCCATCTTGTTATTTTTTAATGGTCTTTTACAAAACTCCCAGCAATGTACAAGGAGGGGGAGTGTTGAGTTCCGGGGGGAAAGGACACATATAACTTGGAAACTTCTGAGAACTCTGTAACTGTGCTAGGTAATTCACTTACCTTTTTGTTTTATCCTTTCAATCCTTGAGAAGAATCTTCTGTTATTTAATTTTTAAAGAGAAGGAAACTTTTGTCCAGCAATGTTCTGCAGTTTACCTAAAGTCAGAAGTCAGGGTGAGGAAGAACAGGCATGGAAAGATCTGTCTAACTTTAACACTGTCCAAACCATCACTACAAAATTGATGATAGGTTCTTCAGCTGTGCTGGCCAATGTGTTAGCTACTGACCACATGTACCTTTTAAAATTTAAATCTATTAAAAATGAACAAAATTAGGGGCTTCCATGGTGGCGCAGTGGTTGAGAGTCTGCCTGCCGATGCAGGGGACGTGGGTTTGTGCCCCGGTCCGGGAGGATCCCACATGCTGCGGAGCGGCTGGGGCCGTGAGCCATGGCCGCTGAGCCTGCACGTCCAGAGCCTGTGCTCCGCGACGGGAGAGGCCGCAACAGTGAGAGGCCCACGTACAGCAAAAAAAAAAAAAAAAGAACAAAATTAAAAACTAGGTTCAGGGACACTAGTCTCATTTCAAGTTCTATATAGCCACACATGGATCACGAACTGTGCAGGTATTGGACATTTGCATCATCTCTGAAGATTCCATTGGTCACCATTGTAAGTCTGGAAATTCACAAATGGAAGAGATGACTGATAGTTGTTGAGAGTGATCACAGAAAGCTCCATGACAGAGAAAGTAAGAATCAGCTGGGGTAAAGGTCTGATATCAATTTCCTCTTCCAGGGAACACAGGTAATTACTCAGGTCTTGCCACTGATAAAATGGAGTGAAGGTCATCTTCAAATTTAATAAAACAAGGCAATGGATATAATGCCGCAATGAAAAAATTTTCATCCATTACTGTCTTTAAACACTGATTCTTGCCATGTGCAAAAGCAATGACTCTTCAAAGGCTTTTTTTTGCTCTAAGGTAAAAGGTAAATCCTCCTTGTTTGTTCTGTGATCATTTCTCCCTGCTCTTCTCTCTATTGCACAAGACTCCATCTTCCAGGTTCCCTTACCATGGGACATCCAGCTAGGTTTGACCAACAGGAGACACTGTTAAGACTAAAAAGTAGAAGAAAGGAAGAAACCAGGGCACTTCTCTGCCTCTCTTCTTGCCTCCTGAGCATTTTTGGTAGCAGCTGTGTGATTCTAGCTCTTGCCCAGAAGTCCCACTGTGATTCCTGCTTTTATCGCAGTCCCTGGGCTCCTCCATTTTCTCCTTCAACCTAGAGGGCTCAGAAGCTTCCTGCTGTTGCCAAGTTCTCTGTCCTCTGTTTGGTTCCCAGCTATTCATCCATGTGCTACATTCTGTCTGATTTAAAATATTTAGAGTGGTTTTGTTGTTTTGTTTGGATGGGACTGAAATACTTCAGGGTCTTTCCCCTGCTCACCTCTCTAGTCTCATAGGCCATCTTTTCCCCATTGATTTCTGTGCTCCTGTCATATGATGCTTTGCTTGTGAATGCTTCGCTGTTCCCCTCATTTGGATAATTCCTACTTATCCTCAAGAGTTTATCTTATCTTAACAACCATCCTGACTCTCCTAGATTACCCTAGGTATCCTGCTATTTCTCCCACAGAAGAAGAGAAGTCTAGAATACCACTTACCACATTTTAACATAGCTGTTGAGTGGTCCTTCTCCCCACTAAGAAAGCAAGCTCTATGAGAGTGCGGATCATGACTTCCCTTTTTACCCCTGTCCCTATTGCTTCTGGCACAATACCTGATACATGAAGGCTGGTCAAAATATTTTTGACTGGGCAGGTAGACTCAAGATGACGTACTAGGAGGACACAGAATTCACATCTCCTCACAACTAGGGCACCTACCAGGCACTGGTGGGGGACCAGGGACACCTAAGGGGATGGGAGGAACCTCCAGTGACTGGGTAGGATGTGGGGCATGGGGAGAGTGAAAGGGGGAGGAAAAGTGGAGGCAGGATGGGACTGGTGTCCCTGAGTGTGGCTGGGGGAGGGCAAGGGGTCCCACGTCCGAAGGGGGAAATTGGGGAACCACTAGGAAGGCAGAGGATCGGAAGGGAGCGTGGCCAGGTCTCCCCTGACCACTTGGGACCCTGGGAGCCTGCTTAGATCCCAGGCCTGATCCTCTGCCCACTGAGGCCCCCTCCAGACATGCAGGTCCTGAGGGAGTGGGAGGGAGGGAAGGGGAGCAGAAGTGAAGGCGGGATCTCTGGAACCGGCACCCCTGAGGGGTGGCTGGGGGAGGGGAGGAGTTCCTACACCCAGTGGGACCTACCCATGGTTAGGGGTCCACCAGTGACTGGGGAGACCCTGGAGGAGACGGTGGGGGAGGGGCGCAAAGGAGCGGAAGGGAACGCAACCAATGCTTTCCCTGTCCACTTAGGCACCAGGGAGCCTGTTGGGCTCCCAGGCCTAATCCTCTGCCCTTGGAGTCTCCCTCCTGCTGCACAGAGCCCAAGCCTCCCCCTACTACCCCACCCAGGGCTCCACCTCTACACTCAGAGACCCCCTCCAAAAAGCGGAGCCTAAACCCCACCCACACAACCTCACTCAGGGCCCTACCTCCAAACTCTGGAACTCCACACTCCAGAGGCCCTCCTTTCCACTGCTGCCTCCCCCCATCTGCACAGGTCCTAAGCAGAGGCCCCTCCCACACTTGAATGTCGTCTGGTCTAGGCCCTGCCCCAACTGAACCATCACCCCCACACCGGACTAGGTCACCTCCACCCCAAACCCCACCCCTGCCTAAGTTCCAACCCCACTTAAACTCTGCCCCCATAGCCAAGGCTTTTTTTTTTTTTTTTTTTTTTTTT
>RJWK010052895.1:0-15511 GCA_004363435.1 Platanista minor
TTTTTTTTTTTTTTTTTTTTAGTTGACATTTTGGCATGAGTGTATCCCCATGACTTTCAATAAAAATAAAGTATAAAAAACAACAACAAAAGGAAAATGCACAAACTTTAATGCTGTGTAAATTCTACCTTATAGATATCCAACAATTCATTTAATCATTCCTTTTTTTGTTGAATATTGTGGAAATATACAAAAAGCAGATAAGCGTTTTATTTAAACATAAAATTAGCCACAAAATTGAGTATATGTGAGCATATAAATAAACTATACTAAAGGCTATAGTGGTAGCTTTTTTTGTTACTACACACTCTGAGCACCCTCTACTTGGAAAAATTAATACAAAGCTTTTATAAATTGTCATGTGTGTGCTTATATGTGTGTGATGTAGCTTCACAGAAAGTGTTTCAGTCCTGGTGGATACAAAGCTTGACACCAACATTGATCTGGCCTTGAAATCTCTCGGTCTCTAGAGAATGTACATTGCATTCCGCTCTGTCAATCTGATCCAAAATAAAAACTAGAAAACTCTGAAGTTGTTTTTTTGCAGATGTCTATATTCAAAACAAGTTAAAAACCAATACTATGTTAAGCCTCTGTGTACAGACTTATTTTTTTTTTGGCACATGATATCAGCTTTCTTCTACAGAATAATTATAGAGAAGACAGACAAATTTATAAAGAAGCTACACTTTTTTTTTTTTTTTCAGAAAACATATTAGCTTTCAGGATCAGGAGGCTTCAAGTCATATACCCTGCTAGGGATGAAGGGAAGAAAAGGACTTCTATTACTGCCCTCAGTTATTTGATCAACTGCTTTTCAACATGGGTGGTTATGTTTCTACTCTAGGGTGCAAATGTCCAGCCCCCTCTATGGACAAGGACACCATGGAACATTCCCAGGCATCAGCATGGAACTGGGTTCTATGCACTCCAGGCACTCCTCCACAACCACTTCCCATTACCTATTTACTGTTGCATCTTCAGGGCACAGGTAAGCATTTAGGAGGCTTTGTGGGGTTTGTTTTGTTTTGTTTTGTTTTGGGATGAATGAATGAATCACCGAGGGCCTGATGCTTTCTAATTATAAACAGCTGTAGTGACTGCTGCCCTTCCCCATTAGATTTCCTTAAAAAAAAAAAAAAAGGCAGAGATTTCCTTTTGGAGTTTCCTGCCAGAATTACCAGGACTTCTTCCCTTCATTGACTGACTTGCATGAGGTGAAAGCCAATAAAAGGCCAGTTATTCCTCTCACCGCCATGGAAATACCACACCTTCAACATTATAATGAGTTTGGAGAAAACAGGGATCACGAACAAACATGATAATATAAATGGTCTAAAAAAGAAAAGCATCTCTTTTTGTGATGTCAGCATTCTGGTATATGAGGGATTTATAAGCCTCCTATACCTTGGAACTACTCTTTCCTTTCTTACTACCTTGTAATCTTCTGCCCGTTGCTCTAAAAATCAGTCTCTGGCTTGTCTCTATTGTATCCCCAGTGCCTAGAACAATGCTTGGAAGATAGGAGGTGCTCAAGAAATATTAGGGGACTTTCTAGGTTACAGCAGCACCCTCTGGTTTCCACCACTGCTCCCCATCTGATCCACCTTGAACAACACTCTTCAAGACTCACTGTCTTGAAAGAACAGTCTGGTCACATCCCTCTCCAATCAAGAATCAGCCAAAGCTGCCTTTGATAGCAGCATCCATAGCCAACACACTTGCTTTCAAGCTCCTCTCTACCCATGCTGTATTCTACCTCTCTAGCCAATGCTGCCGTCACTAACCAAACACCCACTTTTCTGATCCCATCAGGCTTTCCCAAGGTCTGTTCCTAACCTCCACCCTTGCCAAAATGCAAGCACATTCACATACATCTTCAGGACTTCTCATCACTGATTCAGAGCAGACTTTCTCCCGCTCAAAATCCCATGTGCTTCAAAGGAAGTTCAAATCTTGCTTTGTGTTTCAGACTTGCTTTGTCTTTTCTCACTCTACATTGAGGTTTACTTACTCAGAATTCATACTTACTACTTTAGTCCTTTATTTTTTTTTTTTCCTGTGGTTTGCCTCTCAACTGGACTCCCTCCTGAATGCTCCCAACAATTTTCCAGTGTCTTAATGTAATTCACATTAAGGCTGTGAGGCTGTGTGGAGAGTCAGAAGCTGCCTAATAATTGGTGTGAGGCTAGTTTAATTCATCATCCAAGTCCTGTGAGAGGCACAATATTGCCATGTAAAAGTCACAGAAACGAATCTGAAGGTTTCAGCTCAATCAGAATGAAGGCCTATGAGTATATGATTATGTGTGTTTTTATCCTAAAAGACAGAACTCAGCTTTTTCTCTTGCTCTTCTCTAGGTACTTCTCTTTCCCCCTTTTCTGAAAGATTATCATGCTCAACTTTACGTTTTTGGGTAACATATTAACTCAAAGTGTTTAAAACTTCACTGACAGGGAGCTGAAATGAACACTGTCCTCAAAATGCTTTATCAGTGATAAAGAATATGATCCAAAAAAAGCTTATCTAGGGTACCATCTATAAATATCTATTGTGCTGATGACTTCCTAAAAACCATTTATCTGCTTAGTTGCACTTATTATCCTAATTTTACACATACTCATTTTCTCTTGAATAGGAAAAATATTTCAAGAGTCAACTATTTTCTAAACCATTTGATACTGCTAGCTTGTTCACTGTTCCTGACACCCCAATGCACCAGCTGAAACACAAGAATGTAATCATAATTCACCTAGCTGTAATGAACATGATAGCCTTCTAACAGAGCTCTGTCTAACAGAACTTTCTATGATGGTGGAAATGCTATATAATTGGCACTGTTAGAGACAGAAGCCACTAGCCATTTCTGGCTATTGAGCACTTGAAGTGTGGCCAGTGGGACTGAGGGAGTGTTTTCATTTTAGTTAACTGAAACAGCTAGCTAGTGACTACCATTTTAGACAGTGTAATCCCAATATAATCAACACTGTTAGGATTATGCATTTACTGAAATTACAAAGGATTAGTAAATAACATTCAGGATAAAATGACATGTGTTTTAACAGTAAATACTTCTCATACTTGGAGGTCATATCTCTGGGTAAATAAAAATAAGTATTTGGAAAGAATATTTCCAGATAAGGCCTTGAATATGGTACTAGATGTATATTGGAATTGGAATTAGAAGCTATAGCTAGATAAGGAAGTGGATAACACATATTCTTCAGACATAAACATTTTTACATAAGTATTTATGAATGAAAAGATATGCTATCTGGGATTTGCTTTAAAATCATATAATAAAAATGAATGTCATTAAACACAATGACATTTAACTGATTATTCCTAGCCTACCATTAACAAGCGTACTTTTTATGTGGGAGTTTTTTTTTGCATTTAATAACAAGCGTACATTTTAAAATTTTTTCTTGGCATTCTGGGTTTAAAAAAAAAGAGGTGACCTGGATTTGCATAAAGTACAAATCTCTCAATTTAAATGTAAAATACTAAATATTGTAAAGAAATGTTTACCAAGTCTTTTTTTACATTTTCTAGATTAAAAAAATAAAAGTCCCTGATGGGTATTTTGGCCAAAAAGAATATTTCCCAGCAGTCAGAAGATGTATGTTTTCAGCTATATTCCTAAGTAGTTGTGTGGCACTGGGAAAACTGCTTTATGTCTCAGGGACTTAAAGATTTAGAACATGTGATCACCTACTTTGAAATTATTTGATTCTATCAATACATCAGTCTCATACTGTTCAAACTACTTTAAGGATATTTTTGAGGTTCAACTGAGAAAAACAAAATGTCTGAACACTTTGCAAACTGGAAAGTGACACACCAATGCAAGCCTACTTAAAGAAAAATATGATTCAGGATCACCAATTCTCAAATTTACTAGGATCTTGATGCTGCTACTCTAGTTCATAAGTTTTTCTGGACCACCCCAGAATATATGCTGGGATGTGCAAACAAGAATCTAGCATATTTCAGATCTTGTTTTGTTTTGTTTGCTCCAAGGAAAAGCAAGTAATGGCAAGCATATGACACACAATAACTAGGACGTAAAACACTTTATCTGGCCTGGGTATTTATAAAATAAATATCTTTTATTTCTTCATTTGTGTGCCAAAACGAAACTAAGTTCTCAAATGCTTCAGTTCTCCTCTGGGAGGTCCGTCTTGAAGGACTGGTTTCAGCAGCCCACTCTATAGCACACACAGGATTGTACACATTATTTGCACACACAGGTGTACTGTCAACAGTTCTTCCCAACTAGCCACCTTCAGGAGGATGAGAGGTGGGAGGAGGATGCTGTCTTCCAGTTGTGGCTCTCTTGAGAATGGCCAGCGTGTTGGAGAGCAAGGCTCACTATCCCTGTTGTTTCTGCCTCCCATGTGATGGGGCCCACCCTGGTAGGTGCTTAAGATGATACGTGTGTATACAGAAAGAAAATATGAAAACTTCTTATATTTAGTGTTTATATAAAAAACTAAAAGAAAAATTATGCTTCATAATATTTAATATACACTGGCTAGAGACTGCTGAGTGCCTACTGCAATATCCATCCTTTCTCACTTGGTAACAAAATCCCAACTTTTAGCTCGATATGTCAGTATAAATGTTGTCATCTTCTGGGCTTCCTGGCAGCTAACTTTTGGGCGTTGTGATGCAATCACAGTACTGCTGCTTAGAATGTGAATGTCATGGTTAGAGATCCAGCAACTACCTTATACCATGAAGAAGAAAATCCATGTGAGGAATAAAGTTCAGGAAAAAGAGAGTTTTTTTTACTTGATGACCTCTGGGAGCTACCAAATAGTCTTCAACTGTCAACCTCCAGATTTCATATGAAAGAAAAATAAAATGTCATCTAGTGTAAGACACTATCTTTTTAAAATAATTTTTCTATTGCATGCAGTTGAACCTAAGCTTAACTGACATATGTACAGATTTGTTAGTACTGCATCTTTATAATATGCAAATTAATATACACATAATACGTACAAAAAAAGAAAACTACAGACCAATATCTCTCATGAATATGGATGCAAAAATCCTCAACAAAATGTTAGCAATTCAAATCTAATAATATATACAAAGAATTATACATCATAATCAGATTTATCCCAGATATGCAAGGCTGGTTCAACATTCAAAATCAATTAATGTAATCCATCACACCAATAAGTTATGAAAACTTTTATGACCATATTAAGAGATCAGAAAAATCATTTGATAAAATGCAACTTCCAACGTGACAGAAACTCTTAGCAAACTAGAAATAGAGGGGAATGTCCTCAACCTGATGAAAAGCATCTATAAAAACAAAAGAAAACAAGACACCAACATCATACTTAATGGTGAGAAACTGCTGAAAAAATGCTTTCTGACTGGGAACATAGCAAACATCTTCCTTCTCACCTATGCTTTTCAACATCGTACTGTATCTACTAGCTAATGCAATCAGATAAGAAGAGGAAATAAAAGGTAGACAGACTGGGAGGGAAGAAATAAAACTATCTTTCTTCTCTGATGATGTGATCCTCTACGTGGAAAATCCTAAATAATCAGAAAAACTCCTAGAACTCATATGCAATTATGGCAAGGTGGAAGGGTACAAGGTTAATATATAAAGTCAATCACTTTCCTACAACTCAGCATGAACAAGTGTAATTTGAAATTAAAAACACATTACCACTGTATTAGCAATCAAAACAATGAAATACTAGTATAAATCTTTCACAATATATACAAGATTTATATGTAGAAAACAACAAAACTGTGACTAAAGAGATCAAAGAAAAACTAAATAAATGGAGAGATATTCCATGTAATTGGACAGAAAAACTCAATATTGTTAAGAAGTCAGTTTCTGCCAACTCGATCTACAGATTCAAGGCAATTCCAGTCAAAATCCCAGCAACTTACTTTGTGGAAAAACTGATTCTACAATTTATATGGTGATGCAGAAGACCCAGAATTACCAACTCAATATTGAAGGAGAAAAACCAAGTGGAGAACTAACTGATATTACCTTACTTCAAGACTTACCATAAAGCTATGGTAATCAAGATGGTGTAATATCGGTAAAAGAAAAGACAGACAGACCAATGAAAGGGAAGACAGACCAGAAACAGACCCCAGTAAATATAGTGAACTGACCTTTGACAAAGGAACAGAGGCATACAATAATGCAAAGATGATCTCTTCGACAAATGGTGCTGGAACAACCAGACATTCACATGCAAAAAAGTGAATCTAGATACAAATCTTATAGCCTTCACAAAAATTAACTCAAAATGGATCATACACTTAAACGTAAATAAGCCATGAAATTATCTAAATTTGGAGTTTTGGTTATGGATCTTATTTTTCTAATAGTGATAGGATTATACATGTGTCAGTTTGGGTAACTTTCATTTTGTAAGTAATTTGTATTTCTTCAAAGTAGTTAGATTTATTTACATAAAAATATTTCTAATATCCTCTTTTTATCTTTTCATGTCCTCAAGGTCTTTAGTGCTGCTTCTTTTTCAGTTCATCTATTTTATTTATCTTATTTTATCATTCTCTCCAGCTTTTTATCAATTATGTGTCATTTTACCTTTTTGATCCTCTTTAATGTGTGTTAACTCAATTTGTTTTCCTCTTTATGTACATGCAATTGTTGTTAGGTATTAATTCTTCATATATATTTAAGCTAATAAAGGTATAGTTTATCTCATAGAATCAACATCCAATTATATCCACATATTTCTTAATTTTCTTTGCTTTTTATTTCTTCCTATATTTCTAAACTTCCATTTTCATTGATCTATATCAAATACGTCAGTTAGTATTTCCTTTTTTATGGGTCTGCTATTCATGCATTCTTTTAGGTTTTTTTTTTTTTTTTTTTTTTTTGCGGTACGCGGGCCTCTCACTGTTGTGGCTTCTCCCATTGCGCAGCACAGGCTCTGGACGCGCAGGCTCAGCGGCCATGGCTCACAGGCCCAGCTGCTCCGCGGCATGCGGGATCTTCCCGGACCGGGGCATGAACCCGTGTCCCCTGCATCGGCAGGCAGACTCTCAACCACTGCGCCACCAGGGAAGCCCCTTTTAGTTTTTCTTTGCCTGAAATATCTCTATTTCACTTTCATTCTTGAAGAATATATTGTTTTGGTACAGCATGTATTTTTAAAGCACATTAAAATATCATTTTATTTTTTCCAGCTTCCTTTATTTTCTGTAGAAAAGTTAGCTGTTAAAATAATTGTTGATACTTTGAAGTTAATCCTTTCTTTTCTACCTCCTCTTTTAAGATATTTTCTTTATCTTTAATTCTTTGCCAGTTTACTATGATGTGTTTAGCTGTAGGTGGCATTTTATTTTGTGTTATTTCGAGCTTGTAAAGGCTTTTGAATCTGTGGCTTACTATCTTCAATCAATTTTGGAACGTTCTTACTTGGTTTCTTTCAAATAATGTAGTTACCCTTTCTTCTCTTTTTGTTTTGCTCACATTTTCCAAATTATAGATCCTCACCCTCTGTATTCCTAGTCTCTTACTCTCTTTTTTGGCATTTTTCTACTTTTTTTCTTTCTATGCTTCATTAAACATAGCTTCTTCCAACTCATTTTCAAGTTTACTAAGTACTTTTGCTGCTGTTGCTATTTTGCTTTTAAAATTGTGTGTTGAGTTTTTAGTTTTCATATTTACAGTTTCTAGAATTTTTATGTTATTATTCTTCACGGCTTCTACTTCTCTGCCAAAATGTCTAAGCTCTCTTTGTTATCTCTCTGAAGATACGAGCCTAGTCACCTGAAAGTCTATTCTGATATTTGGAGGTCACATTAATCTGTTTCTGTTGTTTGTTGTATCTGGAGGGTTTCATACCTACTGACTTGTTGCCTTGTACCCTTATTTTGGATTATGTGGTGAAATAGTATTTTTAAATTAGAGAAATAACTTGAGTCCTGGCATGATATTACTTTCCTCCAGAGAGGATTTATGTTAGCTACTTCCAGGCACCTGATGGCATTGGTAACACAGGAGTGCCATGATTCAACTGCAGTTGTTGTGATAACTTGGAGCCAAGCTGCAGTTACAGTGAGGGGGTGTTCACTTCTGGTTCACTGTTACTTCTAACATTACACCTTTGCATGTCTGAACCCAAAGAGATGGATTTCCCTATCTCCCCACCTTAGTAGGACCTGGACTCCAACCTCATTCTTCCATATGCTGATAAGCTATATAGATTGATTTTTTAAAAATATTTTATTTATTTTATTATTATTTTTTATTTCATTTTTGGCTGCATTGGGTCTTCATTGCTGTGCACAGGCTTTCTCTAGTTGTGGTGAGCAGGGGCTTCTAATTGTGGTGGCTTCCCTTGTTGTGGAGCATGGGCTCCAGGCACGTGGGCTTCAGTAGTTGTGGTGCATGGGCTCAGTACTTGTGCCACGTGGGCTCAGTATTTGTGGCTCGCAGGCTCAGTAGTTGTGGCGCACAGGCTTAGTTGCTCCACGACATGTGGGATCTTCCCAGACCAGGGCTTGAACCCATGTCCCCTGCATTGGCAGGCGGATTCTTAACCACTGTGCCACCAGGGAAGCCCAGACTGATTCTTAAATGACCCTTCAGATTCCTCGAAAAAGTGGCCCCAAAGTCAGCTTATCTTCCTGGAACTCTGTCCTCCTCTGTATCCTGGCCTTGCATTTTTTTCCTCTCCTGTTAGCTCTGCACAGTCTTAAAATACATTATCTTTTATAATACTTGATTCAGATTTTCTAGTTGCCCTCAGTAGCACTATTAATTTGTATGAATCAGTCTGTGATGAACAGAAATAGAAGCCTTAGTAGAGTTTATTTAGTTTACTTGTTAAAAAACTGAATACTGCCCCACACCCCAAAACCATAAAATATCACTAATGTTTTTAAAAATTAAAGTACCTGCAATTTTTAAAGCATTTAATTTGGCCAAAAATAAAAGTTTCAAAATAAAATGTAAAATTATTGGTTTAGTTTAAACAGAAATATGATTTTAATTAGCTTGGATATAAAAGTATTGGCTTATCTAACCAAATTATTGAAAAGGGCTATAAGAAGCTTGCCCTTAGGAATGATTACATTTATAAAGCCAAACACTGTTTGCATGACACTTCCCTCGGTTCTTGTGTCTCTTATGCTCTTTAGATGTTGACTTTACCCCATTGCAGAAAAGCTTAGTTATCATGGCAGGGAACACAGCTTGTGATAGTGTTAAGTTTACAGCCTTAAATCTTGCCACCAGAAGGAAAAAAGAGGCTTTTCCTGGCTACTATTCCTCCTTTCCACCAATATCCAATAAGAAGAATCCTAGGAAATGTCTGCCTTTGGATCATCACTGTGGTCCATTTCTCCAGCTTGGCTTAGATCCTATGTCCCTCCTGGATCCATCACTGTGGTCAGTCTCTTTAGAAGGGGTTATTCTTATTGGCTATAGCAGATGCCAGCCATCAGAGAAGAATGGGTAAGAAGGACAACTGGGTATAGGAAAACAATTACCCCTTTGTTATGCCACACGAAACCTTTTACAAGTAAGTCCCATCCTGCTTCCAACTTCACATTTTACTATTGCTTCTTTTATATATTTATCCTTAACACAGTAAACTTCTTGGCCTCTTCTCCAAGTGTGCTGTGTCTTTTCATGAATTCATGTTGTTTTCTTGCCTAGAAATACCTTCTGTTACACAACCTATGTCACTGCCTATGCATTTTTAAAGACACAGCTCAAGGATCACCTCTGTGCATTCTCTCTCCTTCTCCTTCCCCCTTCACACACACACACACACACACACACACACACACACACACACACTCATGCATACACTCACCCACTCTGGATTTTCCTTCAACTTCTCAGGAGATAAATAGTCCCTCCCTGCTAAAGCAGTCCCTCTGTATCCATCCTACTGAAATCAGTCTTGTTATGTGTACTTCTTTGTTACATCAAATTCTGATCATCTCCAGTTAGTTGCCATTTCTTATATTTACATACTCATACCTTGCCACGTCAAAAACAGCCCATAAACATTTGTTGAATCAGTAAATGAAAATCAACGTCCTCCAAGGTTTAGCACTCAACTCACTAATCAGTCAATACTGAATAACTGTCTATTCTCCTGGGAAGCAGTTCTGATATATGTCTAAGAATCTCCTCACTTTTCCATCAGTCTAGGGTTGAGAGAAGAACCACTGGGCATGCTCTTTAGCCACTAATTACCTTTGTTTATTTCCTTAACCCTGGAAGAGAACAGCATGTTCTCATCTGTGTAGTAGTATATTTTGTTTGTTGGGTTATTAATCGAAGGAAAGTTGGTTAAATCCTGCTTCCATTTAAAAAAAAATAGGTGAAAAGAAAGTAATAAATGAAATGTGAGAGAGGGTAGATTTTTTTTTATTGCCTCTTATGGACATATTGTGACTGAACTATAATAGATTATTGCTCAGGAAAGAAATGTTTTGTGTCGTCCCTTGAATGTTTCATTTGTGCTCCCCCCGTCCCCGCCCCCCGGTTGTGCAGCCTGGGCACTTATTTGTGTTTATTATGTGTTTGGGGAACTCCTTGGGATCAATCAACCTGTCATAGAGAATGAATATGCCCTCTCTGAAAAGAAAAAATACATTAGGAATTCTATAATACCGTGTGGCCATATCTTACGAAATGCCCAGCGAAAAGATGAATCAAAGAAAAACATAAGCAACCTGAGCACCCAGAGAATAATCACAGCAAGAAAATGGTGCTCTAGTAACTGATAGGTTCAAAGAATATGTCCTGAGAGTGGTAAGTTGGCTGAAGTGCCCTGATATTTCACAAAGGTGCGAAGATCAAAGAGTGTCATTTAGATCATGCTCTAGTGAAGGGATCTTGTACCAGGAAGCTGTGTATCAAAAGCTTCAGTGATAGCAGACAGAGCCACTTGCAAACGTATCTCAAGCAGAGTCCTTTAATCATACCTTAGTTATGTGAAGGTTTCATGTGGATGAGCGATGCATTCAGGAAACACAGTTTTATGGGTGTTATCGGATGGAGATATATACCACAGAATGGAAGAAATATTCATCCTAAAGCATCAAATAATATTTATTTATTTGACGAAATCTCACCAAGTGTTAGGAACAGTTAACTTTTTTTTCTGCCATTTGGGGGAGATAGATTTTTCAAATGGGAAAGGACAGGATGGATGTATTAGTATTTTTTAAATTATCGTGTAAAAAATTCCTACAAACTCAGTGGCTTAAAGCAGTGTCCATTTATTTGTTCTTGGTTTTTTAGGGCAGAATTCTGGATATGGTATAACTGGGTTCTCCACTCAAGGTCTCATGAGGCTGAAATCAAAGTGTAAGTTAGGATGAAATCCTACTTGGAGCCTCAGGGTCCTCTTCGGAGCTCACGTGGTTGTTGGCAGAATCCAGTTATTTGTGGCTGTAAAACAGAGGTCCCTGCTTTCTTGCTGACTGTCAGGTGGGAGTTGATCTCAGCTTCTAGAGGCTGCTCTCAAGTCCTTGACAGATGGCTCTCTCCATCTTCATAGCCTGAGTCAGAGAATCTCCCTCATGTCAAATCTCTCTGACTTTAGGAAGGGCCATATCTCTTTAAAGGATTTACCTGGTTAGGTCACTCCCTTCTGAATAATTCAAGGCCAACTGATTGTTAACATAATCATGGAGATGACAGTCCATCCTATGCACAGTTTCACCACATTCAAAAGGAGGGAAATATATAAGGCATGAATACTAGGGGTGGGACTTAGGATTGGAGGCCATCTTAGGTTCTGTCACCATAGAGGATCTCTGTTTTAGGAAGGTGACTCTGGCGAAGTATGAATGATAGATCAGAAAGGTAAGAGGACACAGCCAATAAGTGTCATCTTGTGTGGCAATTCCAGTTACATGGTGGGAGCTTCCTGGAGCACAGTGCTGATTCACCAAGACAGAAAGAGCCTCGTAATTAAGCAAAGGACTGGAGAGTAGCAGCAGATGACTTTTAGAGGGCATCCAGGTAGTCCTGGAAATGGACAAGGTCAACCGGAATCAGAGCAGGTACAGTAGGAAGGGAGAAAATGCAGGAGATATACATACCATGAAGCTGTGATAGATGTCGGACAAAGAAACTGGAGAGAGAAATGAAGATGATTCTGCTCTGGAGCATCATATGCAGGCAATTCTCACCGGTTGCCTCAGGCAGTCAGCAGTGTACAAGTGTCTAGGATAAGAGGGCATTTAGGAGTCTCATGGACCAAAGCATCCCTCTTGGCAAAAGTCAATTCCCATGGCCTTAGCCATATCCTGTGGTAGCTTATATTTTTTATAGGGGCCATGATTGGCTATGCTGATCTTTTTCCTTTTCTTGGATCATCACTGACCTTCACTGATGTTTCTCTTCTAAATAACCTTTTCTATCCTCTTCTCTTGGTCCAGGGAGTTTTCCTGATGACTTTCTTTCTCCTTCACTCAGGCAATCTCATGGGCTCTTTTCTCAAAGTAAGGCAACTCATTTGCCAGGACTGAACTGCAAAAACTTCCATTTTTTTCTTCGTTTTATGTTCCATCTCTTTATCTACCACAATTCCCTATTGTTCTAACCATTGTGAACAGGTATGCCATGCACATGGAGATGTTTGGGAGCAGCTGGGCATCTAGGTCCAGAACTTGGGAGAGAGATTAAGGGTTGGGAACTTTTTTAAAAAAAAATGTAAACCTTCACTTTTTTTGATTAACGTCAGCATTAAAACGAAATCTCTGAATTCACTGCATTGGAGAAGGGAAAATGTAATGAAAACTATCACAGTGTTAGCAAAATGGTTTTATTTACATCATTCACATTGGTAGCCCTGTCTCACTTTGCGCTTCCAGGAGCCCAGTGAGATTAGCTTGCCATAAAAATAAAAAGTTATGGTTAAAGCAGCAACCATTAGTTGAGCATCTACTCTGTGCCAAGTCATTTATACATGAGGTAATAATGGTGACGTGGTATAAGCAAATGGGCTCTGGAACCAGAATGTTTGGGTCCAAGTATCAGTTTCCAACATAACTCTATGATTGTCAGTCAGTTACTTAATCTTCTATGTCTGTTTTGTGATCTGTATGATTAGAATAATACCAACAGTTGTCTCTAGACTTTTTCTGCAGGTAAATAAATTACACTACTTAGCACTTAGAATAGTGTCTTATACGTGGCAAACACTAAATAAATATCAACTGTTATTATTTTTATGCATGATGATATATTGTCCACACAATTATCTATCGAGGAAGGGAGGATTTTTCCATTTATTAGTGAGAAAACTGAGACTCAAAGATGTTTTTAAAAAACTATCAAATATCTCAGAGTGAGAAAGGGCATGAAGTTGCAATTTGAATCCCACTGTGTGACTGGTGATCATGTCCTTTTCACGCATAGTGAAAAGGACATGATCACCAGTCACACAGTGGGATTCAAACTGCTTTAAATACAGATGGTTGACATTAAAAACTATTTCTTTTTCTCTTGGATGACTGTTCTGGACTAGATATAATTGACTTCCGTCTAGCAAAGTTTCTAGTGCACAGGGACTGCATAAATGGCAAGGAGCTGTAATCATTATCTATTTCACCATGAACTATTTAAAACTGACCTAAATGGATATAATTCTCTAAATTTTTGGTAGAACCGTATAGCTTACCTCTGCACTCAGTTTCTCACACAAAATATTCTCTCTCTCTTTCTTAATCTCTCTCTCTCCCTCTCTGATTTGGTCCATGATAGGAAGAAGGATTTACACATCATTATTATTTCATTATTTCACATTTATATTTGATGATAGAGAAATTGCATACAGTAAAATAGTAGGTCATCAAATACAACAGTTATCACTGAATAATAGACAAAGGAGTTAAAATGTCCTGATTTTATTCTCGCTTTTCTATTGAAAACAAATAAGAAATTATAACCTGAAAAATTCATATACACTACATACAAACCAGCTTCTTCAATAACACTGAAACTTATTTTTTAGATGTTTCTAATTTACTTTTTGGGGTGTGTAGTTCTATGAATTTTAATATATATATAGACTTATGTAAGTACCAGTACAACCAGGATACAGAGTAACTCCATCATCTCTGAAAGCTCCCTTAAAGGTAATGCTTTACGTGAGTCTTTGGAAAATAATAAATAAAAAAGTTAAACTCGGGGGGAGAGAGACAAGATGGCGGAAGAGTAAGACGCTGAGATTACCTTCCTCCCCACAGATACACCAGCAATACATCTACACGTGGAACAACTCCTGCAGAAAACCTACTGAAAGCTGGCAGAAGACCTCAGACCTCCCAAAAGGCAAGAAACTCCCCACGTACCTGGGTAGGGCAAACAACAAAAAAGAAAAAACAGAGACAGAAGGATAGGGACGGGACCAGAACCAGTGGGAGGGAGCTGTGAAGCAGGAAAGGTTTCCAAACACTGAGAAACCCCTTCACGGGTGGAGACAGCCAGTGGAGGAGGGGGGAAGCTTCGGAGTCGCAGAGGAGAGCACAGCGACAGGGGTGCGGAGGGCAAAGCGGAGAGATTCCTGCACGGAGGATCGGCGCCGACCAGCACTCACCAGACCGAGAGGCTTAGCTGCTCCCCCGCCAGGGCGGGCGCGGCTGGGAGCTGAGGCTCAGGCTGCGATCGGAGCGCAGGGAGAGGACTGGGGTTGGCGGCGTGAACACAGCCTGCAGGGGGTTAGTGCACCACAGCTAGCCGGCAGGGAGTCCGGAAAAAAGTCTGGACCTTACGAGGAGGCAAGAGACTTTTTCTTACCTCTTTGTTTCCTGGTGCGCGAGGAGAGGGGATTGGGAGCGCTGCTTAAAGGAGCTCCAGAGACGGGCGTGAGCCACGGCTACCAGCGCGGACCCCAGAGACGGGCCTGAGACACTAGGGCTGCTGCTGCCGCCACCAGGAAGCCTGTGTGCGAGCACAGGTCACTCTCCACACCTCCCCTCCCGGAGCCTGTGGAGCCCGCCAATGCCAGCGTCCCGGGATCCAGGGACGGCTTCCCAGGGAGAACGCACAGCGAGCCTCAGGCTGGTGCAACGTCCCGCCCGCCTCTGCCGCCGCAGGCTCGCCCCGCACTCCGTGTCCCTCCCTCCGCCCAGCCTGAGTGAGCCAGAGCCCCCCGAGTCAGCTGGTCCTTTAACCCCGTCCTGTCTGAGCGAAGAACAGACGCCCTCCAGCGACCTACATGCAGAGGCGGGGCCAAATCCAAAGCTGAGCCCCGCGATATGCGTGAACAAAGAAGAGAAAGGGAACTCTCTCCCAGCAGCCTCAGGAGCAGTAGATTAAATCCCCACAATCAACTTGATGTACCCTGCATCTGTGGAATACATGAACAGACAACGAATCATCCCAAATTGAGGAGGTGGACTTTGAGAGCAAGATTTATTTATTTTTTTCCCCTTTTCCTCTTTTTATGAGTGTGTATGTGTATTCTTCTGTGTGAGATTTTGTCTGTATAGCTTTGCTTTT
>RJWK010052896.1:0-15511 GCA_004363435.1 Platanista minor
ATGCAAGGATTCTTCAATATACGCAAATCAATCAATGTGATACACCATATTAACAAATTGACGGAGAAAAACCATATGATCCTCTCAACAGATGCAGAGAAAGCTTTCGAGAAAATTAAACACCCAATTATGATAAAAACCCTGCAGAAAGTAGGCATAGAGGGAACTTTCCTCAACATAATAAACGTCATATGTGACAAACCCACAGCCAATATCATCCTCAATGGTGAAAAATGAAACCATTTCCACTAAGCTCAGGAAGAAGAAAAGGTTGCTCACTCTCACCACGATTATTCAACACAGTTTTGGAAGTTTGTGCCACAGCAATCAGAGATGAAAAAGAAATAAGAGTAATCCAGTTCAGAAACGAAGAAGTAAAGCTGTCACTGTTTGCAGATGACATGATACTATGCATAGAGAATCCTAAAGATGCTACCAGAAAACTACTAGAGCTAATCAATGAATTCGGTAAAGTAGCAGGATACAAAATTAATGAACAGAAATCTCTAGCATTCCTATACACTAATGATGAAAAATCTGGAAGTGAAATTAAGAAAACACTCCCATTTACCATTGCAACAAAAAGAATAAAATATCTAGGAATAAACCTATCTAAGGAGACAAAAAAACGGTATGCAGAAAATTATAAGACACTGATGAAACAAATTAAGAATGATACAAATAGATGGAGAGATATATACCATGTTCTTGGAATCGAAGAATCAACATTGTGAAAATGAGTCTACTACCCAAAGCAATGTACAGATTCAATGCAATCCCTATCAAACTACCACTTGCATTTTTCACAGAACTGGAAAAAAAATTTTACAATTCGCATGGAAACACAAAAGACCCCGAGTAACCAAAGCAAGCTTGAGAAAGAAAATCGGAGCTGGAGGAATCAGGCTCCCTGACTTCAGACTATACTACAAAGCTACAGTAATCAAGACAGTATGGTACTGGCACAAAAACAGAAATATAGCTCAATGGAACAGGATAGAAAGCCCAGAGATAAACCCACGCATATATGGCACCTTATCTTTGATAAAGGAGGCAAGAATATACAATGGAGAAAAGACAGCCTCTTCAATAAGTGGTGCTGGGAAAACTGGATAGCTACATGTAGAAGTATGAAATTGGAATACTCCCTAACACCATACACAAAAATAAACCCCTCAAAATGGATTAAAGACCTAAATGTAAGGCCAGACACTGTCAAACTCCTAGAGGAAAACATAGGCAGAACACTCTATGACATAAATCGCAGCAAGATCCTTTTTGACCCACCTCCTAGAGAAATGGAAATAAAAACAAAAATAAACAAATGGGACCTAATGAAACTTCAAACCTTTTGCACAGCAAAGGAAACCATAAACAAGACCAAAAGACAACCCTCAGAATGGGAGAAAATAGTTGCAAACAAAGCAACTGACAAAGGAATAATCTCGAAAACGTACAAGCAACTATTGCAGCTCAATATCAAAAGAACAAACAACCCAATCCAAAAATAGGCAGAAGACCTAAATAGACAATTTTCCAAAGATATACAGATTGCCAACAAACACATGAAAGGATGCTCAACATCATTAATCATTAAAGAAATGCAAATCAAAACTACGATGAGATATCATCTCACACTGGTCAGAATGGCCATCCTCAAAAAATCTACAAACAATAAATGCTGGAGAGGATGTGGAGAAAAGGGAACCCTCTTGCACTGTTGGTGGGAATGTAAACTGATACAGCCACTATGGAGAACAGTATGGAGGTTCCTTAAAAAACTACAAATAGAACTACCATACGACCCAGCAATCCCACTACTGGGCATATACCCTGAGAAAACTTTAATTCAAAAAGAGTTATGTACCAAAATGTTCACTGAAGCTCTATATACAATAGCCAGGACATGGAAGCAACCTAAGTGTCCATCAACAGATGAATGGATAAAGAAGATGTGGCACATATATACAATGGAATATTACTCAAAAAAGAAACGAAATTGAGTTATTTGTAGTCAGGTGGATGGACCTAGAGTCTGTTATACAGAGTGAAGTAAGTCAGAAAGAGAAAAACAAATACCGTATGCTAACACATATATGGAATGTAAGAAAAAAAAAAAAAAGATCATGAAGATCCTATGGGTAAGACGGGAATAAAGACACAGACCTCCTAGAGAATGGACTTCAGGATATGGGGAGGGGTAAGGGCAAGCTGTGACAAAGTAAGAGAGTGGCATGGACATACATACACTACCAAACGTAAAGTAGATAGCTAGTGGGAAGCAGCCGCATAGCACAGGGAGATCAGCTCAGTGCTTTGTGACCACCTAGAAGGGTGGGATGGGGGGGTGGGAGGGAGGGAGATGCAAGAGGGAAGAGATATGTGAACATATGTATATGTATAACTGATTCACTTTGTTATAAAGCAGAAAGTAACACATCATTGTAAAGCAATTATACTCTAATAAAGATGTTAAAAAAAGAAAAAGACTGAATGCAAAGTTCGCCTCGCCTGTTTCCATTTTCTCAAGCATCGTATCTCCTCCAATCCCATCTACATTAATTGGTTTACAATGACAATGCCTTCAGAATGTTGCTTTAAATATTTTGTGCCACGTTTATGGTTGGTTTTGGTGAAATAGTTCCATACAAGTTATGTTGTGATGAGTAGACTAAGAAGCTCCACTCAGAAAGCTTTAAAGTCCAACATTATCTATTTCATTCCTAGATGTTATCTTTCATTCTTTTAAATATATATATATATGGGTTTTTTTTCATCATCTCTTTTTCCTGACTTGCATAAGAGATTTACACATTAAAGACTGTTTTCCCCTTAAACCAGTTCTATAAAATTTTAAATTCTACAGATTGTGAAACATTTGTTCCTTTTATCATTCAACATTTTTTTCCTCCTCTCATATAATAGTTTGTTGTGGATGGTAATGATATCACTGCACAAAGGATTCATTAAAAGTCTGTAGTAGTGTTGTAAAACAAGTGATACTGAAACTTGCGAAACACAGATATTAACATATATTAATGGCTCTCAACTACACCTGATTAAGATATAATGTACAGTGGGATATAATGGTTCTCAGTCACACTTGGGTTAAAAAAATGTACAGAATATAAAGCTGATAAAATTGAGGAAAACTAAAAATACTTAAATATTCTTAAATATATCCCACAAATATAATGTGAAAAGAATGGTGACTTATACTATTTGAAAATGAAGTTATTAGCAATAAATGATATAACCAAGGAACTGTGGACTACTTAAACCTTGCTAGCCTGGTAAAATATGTTTTTTGTTTACTCAGTATTATTCAGAACAGGATTACTCTAAAAATGGTCAATTTTTAGTTGTTTTCCCCAGATACAGGATTACTAAATTAGATTTATCAGAATAAAATTTTATCAGTTACTAAAATTTCAAGCCCTAGAGACATATTTGATTTCATATCCTATTTCCAGTCACCAGGTTAAGTCTTCTTCCCTCCAAAATATCTGTCTTTCCTTTGCCATTTCAACTGCTATCACTTGGGCTAGGCTGCCCTCTTTTTGCATGTCAAGTATTCCAACAACTTCCAGAGAGTATTCTTTTTTTTTTTTTTTTTTTTTTTGTGGTATGCAGGCCTCTCACTGTTGTGGCCTCTCCTGTTGCGGAGCACAGGCTCCGGACGCGTAGGGTCAGCAGCCATGGCTCACGGGCCCAGCCACTCCGCGGCATGTGGGATCTTCCCGGACCAGGGCACGAACCCGTGTCCCCTGCGTCGGGAGGCGGACTCTCAACCACTGCACCACCAGGGAAGCCCCAGAGAGTATTCTTAACTTCAGACTCTCCCATGCTTCAGTGTATCACATTTAAGGCTGCCATGTTAATCTTCCATATCAACGGCATTCTATTTCTGACAATATCAAATGTGAATTTGGCTATTTAACTTAAAGGTTCTCATAATCTCCTCAAGCATATCAACTCCATCTTTGTTTTATGTTACTTTCCCAATAAACATATTCAACTTTTGTCAAATTGATACCCACCATCCACTATGCTCATTTTCCTTCTTTGAGCATTCAAATGCCTCAACCAAATGTGCTTTGTCACAGCTCAGTTTGCCTCACATTAGAATAATTTATGGATTTGACATATTCCCTAGTTTATTGTAAGACCTTTGAAGACAATGACAAAGCCTCATTCATGTTTGTAACCTCTGCAGAAACGACCATTCTGTCATGCACATAGTTGAGTATTCAATTTGCATTCCCTGGATATGCTATGCTGCCACCTTGGAACGATTTCCCCTTTTACGTCTCCTCAGATAACCATGCCTACTCCTCCTTCTGCACAATTCAGTTTAAGCATCATCATCTCTAGGAGCCTTCCTTTAAATGGCCCAGATCTTCCACATCTCCTCACAGTGTGGGTGGATCTAGTACCCTTTGTTTGTGCTTTCAAAGATCACTCTATATTTTATCTCTCAAAGTATTCCAAAACTCAGAATTGTAGTAAGTACTTTGCTTGTCTATCTTACCAACTTGAGAGTCTTTTGAAATCAGGGATTATAATTATTACAGTTCATATTCTTTATGACTAGCACTCTAATATAGTATCTGGTACAGAGCAGAGGTACATAATTTATCTTCAGTGAATGAGTGAATTTGTTTCTCCAATTCAAAGAAAATCTACCTTAAGGGTAAGGGCTATAACTTACATTTCTTGTGTCCTCCAGAGCACCTGTATACACACCAGGTTAAAGCTTCCCAGGCTTTCTCAGTTCATGAACCCTTGCTGTCTCAGTAATTTTTTTCATGGTGCCCTCTAGGCCAAAGGAAATACCTAACTGTTCCATTTATTAATGGAACATACCTTAGTAGCCATTTGAAAAGATACCACAAAATGGAAAGAAAAATACCTTTATTTCATTCTGAACCATAGTTACTTATTCATGGGAATTTTGTACATGCTAGATATTGCACAACTCCTTAAATCTTGGCTTAAGATTGGACAATGACACTTCCATTTCCTATTCCACATTGATATTTGCATCGCACTTGCTTTTTATCACAGCAACCCCCAAAACCCAAGTTCACTAAAATATGATATAATAGAAAGGGATATAAGAAAAATTAGTATTGACAAGCTAGAAGTTTACCTGGTTTCCAAGAGATCTCAAGCATCTCTGTGTTGCCCTCTAATATTTAAAATATCCTGCAGCTTCCTGTGAGGTCACTGCAGTCCAGGGCACCCTGATGTAGTTTAGAAACTACAGCCTGAAGTAATTACAGCAACTATCCATTCACTCACTGTTTATTATGCATGGTATTATGCTAGGTGTTAAAACTACAAAGGTAATTAAGATGTGGTAATAATAATAGTAATAAAAATAGTACTGACAACAGGAGTGGTCATCTCAGTTACAACACATCCTACGTTTCAGGCAATATGCTAAGTAAGTTAAATGAATTTATGTTGGGTTATAAACTCATTAATAGTACTTAAAATTAAAGATTCCATGACCTAACAGAGATCTGTGTGAAGGACAGCAGAGTTAAGCAAAATATAATATAAGCAGTATTAAAAATAAAAAAAGCAATGATATTTGGTGTTTAAAGTAACAAAACCTATGTGCATTTTCACTTAATCCCCAGAACCATTTTGAAAGGCAGGTATACCCTGAGGTTTAAAGCAGTAAAGCTATTTAACTAATATTTTTTATATGTTTAAAAAGTGGTAATGTAAAATTTTTAAATATATTTTAAAGAGATTTTACAGTAATTATTTCTGAAAGAGAACTTTCAATGATTAAATGAAAAGAATGGTAGATTTGGTACATGTTAATAACTGGGTATAATTCAGCGGGGTTGGTAATTAACATGTACCTATGATGACACAGGAATAGAGAGATCCTAGGACAAAAAAATGACAGTAGAAATTACATTCTCAATACCTACATTCTTCAATCTCCTATCTACTCCATTCTCCACAGTCCTGGGTAAAAATGATATACTCTTTGCTAGATAACTTGTGATTTGATGACTTTATATTGTACTGAGCAATTTAAAATTGTTCACCTATTTCTTCTAACCTGTCCCTCTTCAAATAAATAGAAAACAATATCTCTTCGTGGCAGCCCTTCAAATACATGAGGAATGTTGCCATATCTTTATTCTTCTCTTCTCTGAACTAAATACTCCAATTCCTTCAAAAGTATATGGCCAGGTTTCCTGCTCTGTCACTGGCTTGACCACAATACTACCTAATATCTACATGATATTTTATAGTGCCTAAAGCTGTTTTACAAATCTATCTCAGTTTATATTATTTTTTAAAAACATGTTTCTAAGGGCCTCACAACAACTCTATAGAGCAGGTATTATTAATCCTACTTTACAATGGGATTGGAGGAAATGGAGCATCATACATTTTAAAAAACTGGTCAAGGTTACATGAGTCACAAGCTAGAACTCAAATCTAACCCCATTTACTACTTAGCACATTTATTTGGCAATCAGTTAAAATTAGTTCAATCACAGGTAACAGAAAATTCAGCACAGACTGTCTCTAAAAATAACTCACACACTCACGTAGAAAAACAGAAAAGAACTAAGACTAGGTTTCACTTAGGGTTCAAGCAATGTGATGGGGATCTCTTCCTCTCTAGCTCTGCCTTTGGTATTGGCTCCGTTTTCACAAAAGCTGTACACATATGGTCCCAAGATGGTTACCTGGATTTATGCATGGTATTATGCTAGGTGTTAAAACTACAAAGGTGAACAGTTCCAAGGATTTTCTCATTTTCTTACTGTGAATGAGAGTGCTTAAATACCTGAGAATCCAAGTCCCAAATGGAGTCTTATAGGCTTGACTCAGAATATGTGTGAATTCCTGGAACATTCTAACATGGATGGAATATAATGGAATATAATCATTAGCCTAAGTAAATAAGGACTTATTCCTAGATTAGAAAGTAGGTTAAATGTCACCTAAACCACATGGCTAAGAAGTAAAAAGTATCACTCTGGGAAGAGAAGAAGAGATGCTGAGGAAGCATTAATAAATGTCTAAGTTAGTCCCATTCTGATTTGGAAATGTCTCTCTTAAAACAGGGTATATGAAACTGAATGTGATGTTTCCAACTGACCACTGAAAGAGAGGGTGCTTTACTGTGACCAAAAAATTCTACTACTACTCATATAGTAACCCATCACTATCTTACAACAAATCTATACTAGTTGCTCAAAGTAAACAATTCTCTGAAGCTGAAATTAATTATCCTTTTTTTGCCCAGATTACTTTGTATTTCATTCAATTCTATAATAGTAAGAATCACCTCAGTTTGGCACCCAGCAGACAATCTAATGCATACTTTTTAAAAAGGAATCATAACATCCAAAGCATTAATTTTGGTGACCCTACTTTTGGTAATATGTTCCATTTAAAAGCAACCAAAACTCCTAAGAGAGCTAAATTGTGTTGTTGAAGATCAAGTCCTTTTTTTTTTTTTTAAAGATTACCGTGTCTCCTTAAAACAGTGCTGGTCCAGCACCATTTTATAATCTATTGTGGCTTGTTCAAGACTCATTTCCTGCTTTTAAAGTGCTTATAATCTAGTGGAGAAGACAAAGAAGCAGATTCTTTCAATATAATATGGCTAGGCAGTATACAGTTAAATACTGAATGCCAATGAAAAAGAAAGAACACTTGATTTAATCTGAGAAGTGGACAGAGAACTTTTCTGAATTAACAAAAAAAGCCGTTATTAAACAAGAGAGGGTTTAATGGAAAGCAATGGCATTCTAGGCTGAAGGCACAGTATGACTAAAAGCCCAGTACCATAAATAGCCTGGTACGTGTACCAGCAGTATGGTACAGAAAGCATGAAGGGTGAAGCAGAGTGGCAGAACATGAGCTGGAGAGGTAGAGACCAGGTCACTGAAAGATTTATATTTTATGCTCTGAAAGGTATGTAGATGATACTAAGTAGCTTTAATATCCTATAGGCTATGAGGAGGCACTGACATTATTTATTCCAATTTGAAAGGGACAAACTGGAAGCAAAGACATCTATGTAAGAGGTCAAGGTAAGCAATAAGAACCCTAATTAAGACAATGATAGCAGGTAGGAAGTGTATATGTTTAAAGATTGTTTAACAGGTAAAACGGGAAGGCTTTAGTAATTTAAAAGGTATGAAAATGGGGACGAGGGAGGAAGAGTCTAGGAGGAATTCGTTCTCTGGGCTGGGTAACTTGGTAGATGGCTATGAATGAAATAGGAAATGTAATAGGAGGAAAAAGTCTTGAGAGGTAAGTTGATGTACTATTGTGCACTTGTCCCTAGATACAATACTGTTGACAATTAAAAATCTAAGATTCTACCTATACTTAACTAGGTTACTATCAAGATTCAGTACATAAAAATTTTAAACTAATGAATCAAAATGAAATAAGTCAATACAGAAAAATTATTTCAGTGTTGTGAAACTATCTGGCCTGCTAAAATAGAAATGTTATTTCCTTTTTTAAAAGAAGGGTCAGGTGGCAATGCTAAATTTTTTAAAGAAAATTTAACCACTGATTGTAATGTCTGTGGCTTTTGGGGAAAACATAACCCCAAATTACAGTGGCTGTGGTTATAAACTATTATGAAGAGCTTCCAACGTCAGACATAGTTTAAGTGTCTGTATGCACTGGAGTCCTTTTACAGGACTTTGCTAGAACAGCAAAATTAATGACTCTCTTCTTTTTGCCTACTTTGGTGTCAATAACAAATGTACTTTCTTTAACAAAGATTTTTAAGGGAAACAGAATTAACTTAATATGAACATCAAATAAGCCAGAGTCATAAACTTTCTTCTTAATATATCAGGAAAAAAACTACAAGCCTATGATCAACACTGTGACTTGGTCTTAATTTACGACCAAGGCCAAATCAAATCAAATCATCTCTCAAAGAAGTTTGGAGAAATAGGTGCCACATCCTTAGGTAGCCTGTTTTTGGTCATAGTTTAACATTTCTCTCCTCAGTTAAAGTCACTATTAATACAGAGAAAATCTAGAAGTAAATTGGGAAGCAGAGCTGTTTTTTCCCTTGCATTTCTCAGGAGTAACTGAAGTTGCTTAAGTTTACACTGATTGTTTTTTGCTTTGCCACACACTCTCCTCTCCTCATTTCTAGTGTGACTTAGTGGCCAAAGATGTTAAGTGCTGCTAATTACAAGTTTTATTTTCAAAATTCTTTCAATTAAAGAAAGCTTTGAGTGCTGTGAAGTGACCTAAATCTTAGAATTAGTAAATACATTCCAGGCTTTATAAAGCCAGGCCCTTCAATCAGTACTCAAGCAGTTTGTAGTTCCCTGGACAGTAGCTCTTCAGGCTCAATGGATCCCAAACAGCGGACAGAATGAGTGCCGACCTCTGAAACCAGACAGGAGTTGGGCAGAAGGTGGCAGGAGCTGCTGTCATGCTGGTGCCCTGAGCTTCCCATAAAATGTAGATGAAGGACTGGCCACTCAACCCTGGGTAATAAACAGTGTGATGCAGAAAGCACCAAATAACTTTAATACTTTCCCAATTTCATCTGAAATGCAACAATCAGTAGTGTGAGACTGTTTCCACTATTACACTGTTAATCTGAAATGGAGGTATGTTTTTCTAGTTAGAAAATGGCCACATTCCATAAAAGAATGTCATTGTCCAGAACAATTTTCTGTTTATTTATTTGATTTTAAATATCATCTATAAACTTGTCAATCCCAAATTTTGGTATCCAGCCCTGGCAACTCACCTGAGCTCCAGACCCACATTTATAACTGCCTACTTTACATTTCTTCTAGGGTTATGAACAGGCACCTCAAATTTAGTCTGCACAAATTAGATTTTATCTCCATAAAACTGAACCCTTCCTCACCATAGTAAATGAAGTCACCATCTGAAGTCACTACCTACCCAATCATTTATTCTTGGTAGTCATTTGTTTTAAAAAAAAATCAGCTTTATTAAAATATTATTTACATACAGTAAAATTCACTGGTATGAAATAATTTGATATATTCTGTCAAATCAAATGTAAGCACCACCACAATTATGATTAAAACATTTCCAGCACCTTCAAACTGCCCCCCACCAAATCTCTTCCTTGTCAACTACTGATTTCTTTCCTCCAAATTAATTCTGCCTTCTACAGAATTTCATATACAGGCATACCTCGGAGATATTGCAGGTTCGGGTCCAGACCATGGCAATAAAGTGAATATTGCAATAAAACGAGTCACAAAAGTTTTTGGTTTCCCAGAGCATATAAAAGTTAGGTTTGGGCTTCCCTGGTGGCGCAGTGGTTGAGAGTCCGCCTGCCCATGCAGGGGACACGGGTTCGTGCCCCAGTCCGGCAAGATCCCACATGCCGCGGAGCGGCTGGGCCCGTGAGCCATGGCCGCTGAGCCTGCGCGTCCGGAGCCTGTGCTCCGCAACGGGAGAGGCCACAACAGTGAGAGGCCCGCGTACCGCAAAAAAAAAAAAAAAAAAAAAAAAAGTTAGGTTTACACTTTGCTACAGTCTATTAAGTGTGCAATAGCATTATATCTAAAAAAATACATGCCATAAAGTACTTTACTGCTAAAAAATGTTAACCATTATCTGATGAGCTTTCAGAGTTGTATCTTTTTGCTGATGGAAGGTCTAGCCTCAAGGCTGACTGTATCTTTTTGCTGACTGATCAGGGTGATGGGTGGTGAAGGCTGGGCGGCCGTGGCAGTTTCTTAAAATAGGACAACAATGAAGTCTGCTGCACCGATTGACTCTTCCTTTCACAAACGATCTCTGTAATGTGGAATGCTGTTTTATAGCATTTTATCCACAGTAAAACTTCTTTCAAATTTGCAGTCAGTCCTCTCAAACCCTGCTGCTGCTTTAGCCAAATCTGCAGTTACTTCCTCCACTTTGAAGTCTTGAATCCTTCAAAGTCATCCAGGATGGTTGGAATCAAGTTTTTCCAAACTCCTGTGTGTTGATATTTTGACCTCCTTCTGTGAATCTGAATGCTCTTAATGGCATCTAGAATGGTTATTTTTTCCAGAAGTTTTCAATTTACTTTGCCCAGATCCATCAAAAGAATCAGTATCTATGGTAGCCTTACAAAATCTATTTCTTAAATTATAAGACTTGAAAGCTGAAATTACTCCTTGATCCATGGGCTGCAGAATGGATGTTGTGTTATCAGGCATGAAAACAGCATTAATCTCTCTGTACATCTCCATCAGAGATCTTGGGTGACCAGAGGCATTGTCAAAGAGCAGTAATATTTTTGAAAGGAATCTTTTTCCTGAGTAGTAGAAACAGTGAGCTGAAAATATTCAGTAAACCATGTTGTCAACAGATGTGCTATAATCCAGGCTTGGTTGTTCCATTTATAAGGAGCATAGGCAGAGCAAATTTAGACTAATTCTGAAGGGCCCTAGGATTTTCAGGATGGTAAAGGAGCACTGGCTTCAACTTAAAGTCACCAGCTGCATTAGCCCCTAGCAAGAGAGTCACCTGTCCTTTGAAGCTTTGAAGCCAGGCATTGACTTTTCCTCTCCAGCTATGAAAGTCCTAGATGGCATCTTCTTCCGATACAAGGCTGTTTCATCTACATTAAAAATCTGTTGTTTAGTGCAGCCACCTTCATGAATTATCTAAGCTGGATCTTCTGGGTAACTTGCTGCAGCTTCTACATCAGCACGTGCTGCTTCTCCTTGCACTTTTATGTTATGGAAAAGGCTTCTTTCCTTAAGTCTCATGAACCAACCTCTGCTAGCTTCCAACTTTTCTTCTCAGCATTCTCACCTCCTCTAGCCTTCACAGAACTGAAGAAAGTTGGGGCCTTGCTCTGGATGAGGCTTTGGTTTAAGGGAATGTTGTGGCTGGCTTTATATTTTATCCAGAAAAACTTTCTCTGTATCAGCAAATGAGGCTGTTTTGCTTTCTTATTATTCGTGTGTTCACTGGAGTAGCATTATTCATTTCCCTGAAGAACTTTTCCTTTGCATTCACAATTTGGTTAACTCTTTGGTGTTAGAAGCCTAGCTTTCAGCCTATCTCAGCTTTTGACATGCCTTCCCCACTAAGCTCAATCATTTTGAGCTTTTGATTTAAAGTAAGAGACCTGTGACTCTTCCTTTCACTTAAACACTTAGAGGTCACTGTAGAATTATTAATTGGCCTGATCTCAGTATTGTTGTGTCTCAGGGAATAGGGAGGCCCAAGGAGAGGGAGAGGGATAGGGAAATGGCTGGTTGGTGGAGCAGTCAGAACACATACAAAATTTATAGATTAAGTTCGCCAATTTATATAGGTGTGGTAAGTGGCGCCTCCACACAATTACAATAGTAACAACAAAGATCACTGTTCACAGATCCCAACAAATATAATAATAATGAAAAAGTCTGAAATATTATAAGAATTACCAAAATGTGAGCCAGAGACATGAAGTGAGCAAATGCTCTTGGAAAAATAGTGCCAATAGACTTGTTCAAGGCAGGGGTGCCACAAAATTTCAGTTTGTAAAAAATGCAGTATCTGCAAAGCACAGTAAAGTGAAGCACAATAAAACGAGGTATGCCTGTAAACAGAATCATGCAGCATGCAATTTTTTTTTGAGTCTGGCTTCTTTCCTAACTTCTGTATCTAAAAGTCCCCTACCACCTACCCTAAAACAAACACAGAACCCTGATTTTTTCTTCAAAGTCCATATCATTATAACAAATTACCTTATTTATCATAGGGCATTTTCAACTCGAATATAAGCTCCATGAGTGCCAAGGGACCTGCTCTATCTTGTTCAGTGCTATATGCCCACAACTTCCCAAAGTGCCAATACAAGGCAGATAGTCAATAAATATTACTGAATGAATAAAGAAATAAAAATAGCTTCCTCATGTTTTCCTACTGAAATTATCTATACTTTAATTATCAATAAGATGTATTTGTATTTATTCTAGGATGAGCACACTGGGAGAGAGAATAGGGTAGTGGCAAGTTGTAAGGCCTCTGGAGTATGGCTGCCTGATTTTGAATCTGGCCTGTTGCCTCTTCTAAGGAGTTACTATGGCCTTGAGCAAGTTACATAATCTTCCTGAGGTTTAATTTCTGCATCTGTAAAAATGGGGATGATAGTTTTTGCCTCATAAGGTGGTTGTGAGGATTAAATGAGATCAAACATGTAAAACAATTTAAAAAGTATCTCATACTTAGAACTAATGATAGCCAATATTGTTATAATTACTGCCATCTCTACCACCACCACCACGACAACCACCAACACCACTATCTTGCTATTTTGTGCAAAGATGAAGAAAAAGTTCCTTTAAAATAGTTTTAGCTAACGACCTAAAATAAACAATAAACACATAGACAGAAGACAGATGAAGGGCATCCAGATCTTACAGTGACACTCACATGAATCACACAGTCTATGGTGACATCTTATATGCCAGATATTGGTTGAGCAAAATTGTACATGCTGATGATAAACTCACTGGTGATGAGTTTATTATGAGAAAGGCAAGGCAATATGGACACCAATCTAAATTCTATTCTATTCTATTGTATAGTATAGTTCACTTTATTTCAAACCACTTATCTTGAAATATAGTGAAAACCAATGTTACTCCAACTGGAGTCCAGACCACTGAGAGTCTGGAGCATTCTCTCAAGATAGAATAAAAATTTCTACATTCTTTTGTGTTTGTGTTCAGTGAACCTCTAAAATGTCAGCATTAAAATGTCAATGCAATGTTTCCCAAACTTGGGGGTTGATGTGAATTTTCATCCTATCAAAGGTGTCCCTCTAGAAAAAAATTGTACATAGACCAAATCCAAGAATGTACGTATTGTGGTTTATTCTGTAATTGGCATACCCTTTTAGGACAGTTAACCTACCTACCTAACTTCTCACCTACCTATATATCTATTATAATATTAATTTTTTCTGATAACCCATATGGAGGTTATATCAGGTAGAAACTTATCAACACTAAGAATGAGGAGCATTTTCTACACGTGTGAGGAAGAAGAAATTAGTGGTTTCCTAAAGATGGAAGATTCATAAAATTTTGTGCTCTAGGATCAGTTTTTATTTTTTTTCCTTTTGAATGCTATTAGCAAAAGCCTTTAATAAAAGAATGAAATAAGAACAAGCTTGACTAAACTTTAATACTGATATGCCTAGATGCCTTGACCATATTTTAGGCATATTAGTCACAAGTAGGAAGGCTAGGGTATGTACCGGGGGAGGAGAGGAGTAGCAGACTTTATTAATGATGAAAGACTTCAGGTCTGATGGGCATGAAATTGTGGAGAGTTCATAATGGCAAATCTCTTATCCAAAAAGAATTTGGTATGTGAAAGTCATACCAAGTTCCAGCTCTCATGGGTCAAAGAATGAGAACAAAACCATGGTTTTTAAAGGGTTTCAAAGACCATGGCCACATAAGGCAATTTCATTTAGACATGCTCAAGCAAGTCATTAAATTAGCACTGTCTTTTCAAAGTTGAAGCCCAAACCATGTACACTTTTCATGAAGAAATACTGCCATTCAATTTTTAAACTAATAAATAATTCAAGGCACTATATTTCCATCTCATTATTTATTTCTTTCTCTTTTGTGTTATGATAAATATGGGATTCCAAATTCTGCCTTATGATATGATAACAATGGGTCTCCTAATACTGGTGTACCTATAATTAACACCAAGACTGCTGCTTTAGAAAACTAAAGAAGCTGATCCAAATAAAAGAAAATAAACAAAAATATTTTAAAAGCATCAAAGATCTTAATAGATACTAAAAACTAGTGTTTCAAGACCTGGGAGAAGGACTTCCCTGGTGGCACAGTGGTTAAGAATCCACCTGCCAGTGCAGGGGACACGGGTTCGAGCCCTGGTCCTGGAGGATCCCACATGCCATGGAGCAACTAAGCCCATGTGCCACAACTACTGCTCCTGTGCTCTAGAGCCCACGAGCCACAACTACTGAGCCTGCATGCCACAATTACTGAAACCCGTGTGCCTAGAGCCTGTGCTCCACGCCAAGAGAAGCCACTGCAATGAGAAGCCTGCGCACCACAACAAAGACCCAATGCAGACAAAAATAAACAAATAAGTAAATTTATTAAAAAAAAAGAAAAAAAAGATCTGGGAGAAGACAGACATTAGCCCAGCCAAAGTTAATTTGTCTTGAGGGCATTTGTTGATTCTAAGATTGAGCCAACATAAACAAAATGACATGTTTGAGTAAAATAAATAAATAAAAATTCCAGAAAACTAAAAAATAAGAGTTAAAACTAAGAATGCAGTGTACTATATGTATATACAGATATATGTAATATGTGTATAGTTTACATTTTGTATATGTAGTACAATTTCACTGTACTCCCTAAATCCCTTAGTACCCCTTTTTTTCCATTCACTTTTCTCTCTGTTATGCATATGGATAATTTCTTCTGCTGTATCTGCTAACTCATTAATTCTCGGTCTA
>RJWK010052897.1:0-15512 GCA_004363435.1 Platanista minor
TGTTCAACGTGCTCCCTGCTCTTCCTTCTCCATGAAGCAACTTTTTCCTTCTTTTTTAAAAAACAAACTACATTCAACATTTTTGTCTCTCTATTTTTATTTATTCAATTTTTAAATCACTCCACCTTTTGTCTACCAAGAGAGGATGTCTGGAGACTGGGAGCTCTCAAGCACCTGAGATTAGAACTTGCCTCTGTCCACTTTTAGAACCCCTAGTCTGACTCATGCCACTTCTATCTTTAAATTGCCACTAGAGATGGCAAGAGAATGAAACAAACAAACAGAACTAAGTCCCATCATTGGAGGGCTGACTAAATAACTCATGGTACTTATAATGAAATGATAAAACTCTATATGTGCTAAGGAAAGATGTACAAGATAAAAAATTGATATATATGTAAGTGTGCTTTTAAATCAAAAGACATTTTCTGGAAGGATACATAAGAAATGTTAACAGCAAAAAATGTGAAGTAGAAGGAATGTTTTTTTGTTTTACAACATTATTTACTGTAAGATTTTTTTTTTTGCACATTTTTTTTAATAGAAAACAAGTTAATGAATTTTTTTAATATTTGGAAGGAATAAAAAAGCCAGTCCAAAGGCACTGTCTTGGCCCATTTAGGTAGGAGCTAGCAGCTTTATACAAGGCTGTAGGGCTGCCACTTTGAGGTAGGTGAGCAGGGGAAGCATAGGTCAGATGTGGGAATGGAGCTGAGTTCTCCTCTCTGTATAGGACACTTCCTGATGCCTCAGTGTTTCCATCAGCACATGGGGTCATCATTGAGTCAAGTATTTAATGAGTGTCTACAGGGTGCAGGGCATTTTGTTAGAGTGTTAAACATTAGCCTCATCCTCTCCCTGTAAATAGGGGTGTTGTCTGAATGGGTGAGTTCATAGTTCCTCATGTCATTATCTCAGCCTTTGCCTTTCTCCTACCCTCCCCCATACCCGCTTTCACACCCACACACCCACACAGTATGTATAGTGATAAAGAGCTGGCCGTGGGTTCCAGCTCCTGCTCTGCCACCCCTGGCTGTGTGACTGTGGGCAGCTCTCCTGCCTTCTCTGGGCTTCAGCATCCTCAGCAATAAAATGCGGTATGTGCAGTAGATGTTCTCCTGGGTCTCTTCCGTGAATTTGGGGACTATCAAGTTCTTTCACTCTTGCTGTCACCATCACTGGGCATCTTGTGACTTGTGTTTTGCCCCCAGCTGCTTTCAGGAATTGTGTCCCAGCCTTCAGTTTATTGTTGGTGGAGCCACGCATACAGACGTTTGTCAGGGTATGCTAGGTGAGTAACTGGGGAGAGTCCTATTTGATTTGGGAGAAGGCAGGTGTGTATGTGTAATGAGTAACATCAGATTACACTGTTAGAGTTGACCGACTACATTATGTCTGTGACTTATCCGTGTGCGTTTGTGTTTTGAGACCGTACTCTCCATTCTGGGTCTGGAATGCTGGAACTAGGTTTGGTTCCTCCTAACAAGAGATTTTCCATATGCTCATTTAATCCCTTTTAGTGCTAGAGTCACGAGCCAGAATTATAGGCATGCAGTAGATAACCACGCTGTGCTGTGTTTTGATAGTAGTGACCTTTAGGTGGACGTAATTTGCCCGGTGGAATGGCCATGTCTATATAATTATGGGCTGTCATAATAGATGCTTTTAGCATGAGTAAGAAAAGAAGAATCCCAGCTTTCCAACCAAGCTTCTTTCCAGCCCGGAATCCTGGGATTAAGAACCTTCACTTCCCAACCTTTCATATTCCCTCCAAATCAGGCTCAGTTAAGTTGAGGAAATAATTTATTTTGTTAAGTTCTAGTCTTAAGTGTTGGAAACCGAGGTTCTCCTTGATAGAAGATTAGCACTGTTGATCTCATAAGCCCTCCTGATCCCAGGGCATCACAGTTTCTTTATTGAGTGGGACAACACTGACGTTTCAGGGACAACATGGCTCTGAATTGAATCCGCTGGGCTTCCAAACGGCCAGCCAGTGACAGCTGCAGGAAATAGACCTGGAAATGAAGGCAGGAGGAGACAAATCCTATTTGCTGAAAATTAGCCAAACAAACAAAATCTCAGCATCCATGCATCCTCAATCACCCTTTCTCCTTCAGGAGATTTCCCCTCCATCTTTTCTCTCCTTGTTCCTCCTGTTCTCTTGAGCCTGTTGGAAACTTTTATGATTTTGAATCATTGGCATTTATTTTAAATGCTTCCAATGTTCTCTCCTTTAACGAGTATAGCCGATATCCCCTTAGCCAGAGCTCATGGTGCGTGGGCACAAAGCAGTGAGAACGATTCGGGTACCACACAGATGTGTGCCCTGTTCCCTGAAAGCCACAGTCTCCGTGTCCTAAGCCTTTGTGTGAGGGCTCACACAGGGGTAGCGTTCTGCCCTTTTCTTGCTCTGGATGAGTGTGCTGTGCCTTTTTACTTCCAGCTAAATATTTAACCTAATTTAGCACATGTCTCAGGGAAACACAACTTCTAATCTATGCTTTTAACAGCTTCTTGTTGTAGATGTTTTGACTTTGGAAAAGGTATTTAATAAGTGTCTTTTAATTGATCAACTTGGATAGATTTTCCTTTGAATAGTTTTAAGCTCAGAGAAAAGAAAGGTTCCCAAAAGAGGCCTGAGCATTACCATGGTGAGTGTGCGCTGCTGATGGAGCCTGCAGCTAAAGGAGCAGTAAATGAATATGATTCTCCGAATCTAACTCACATCAAAGTGAGGGGGCCACGCTGTGGAGGCCGCTCCGGGTTAGCCCTGCTGCAGTGGTGGTTTTTAATGAGCAGAGCGGAAAGGGGTTGTTGAGTCCAATTTCCTAAAGAATGCTTGGTACGGGGCCAGAGGGCCTGTGGACCAGATGGAGCCTCAACATGTACCCAAGTGGGTGTCTGCACACCAGGCCTGCAACTCAGCACCAGGGTGGTTGCCAGGAGCTGAGTGACAACAACCTGTGTGGCCTGTGAGACTTGAGCTCGGTGGCATTATCGATGGGTGGATCATGGCGAGATTAAGAAGAAAACTTCCTGATCAGAGAACCAGGGGGTGTCATGCTGCACCTGTTGAATCAGGATGTGACAGGGATTCATATTTGTTCAGTGCCTTTCAGGCTTGACACAGTCCAGCACAGCGCAGTGGGGTCTATTCCAGGTTTAAAGCATCTTTGTTATTATTTTTAATTATTATTATTTTAAAATTTTATTTATTTTATTTATTTATTTTTGGCTGTGTTGGGTCTTTGTTGCCGTGCGTGGGCTTTCTCTAGTTGCGGCAAGCGGGAGCTACTCTTCATTGTGGTGCGCGGGCTTCTCATTGTGGTGGCGTCTCTTGTTGCGGAGCACAGGCTCTAGGCGCGCGGGCTTCAGTAGTTGTGGCACGCGGGTTCAGTAGTTGTGTCTCGCGGTCTCTGGAGCGCAGGTTCAGTAGTTGTGGCGCACAGGCTTAGTTGCATGGCGGCATGTGGGATCTTCCCGGACCACGGCTCAAACCCGTGTCCCCTGCATTGGCAGACGGATTCCTAACCACTGCACCACCAGGGAAGTCCTGTTATTATATTTTTAACAGTTGATCTATATAATGAAAATGATGTCCTTTACACAGTTTTGTGTTACCGTGATTTTATTATTATTTTGAATGCACACTGTTCAAAAATGAAAACAACTGAAAGGTCCACCGTGAAGATTCAGCTTCCTGTCTGTCTCCATCTATTCCACTGCTTGCTGTCCTGGAACCTTTTTTTTTCCCTTATCCTTTCAGTGTTTCTTTATGCCAATTCAAGCAAGTCTTAATACATATTCTAATGTGTATCCCCTTCTTGCCTTGAAGGCAGCATACTGTAAACATTGTTTAGCACCTTTCCATTATTTGTTATTACTTTACTAAATAAAATGTCTTGGAGCTCTTTCCATGTCAGCGTAGGAAGGGCTTCATTCCTTTGTAACCACTCAGAATATTGCAGTCCATTGTGCGAAGTACCAGTTGATTTAGCCTGTCTCCTACTGATGGACACGAGTTAGTTTCTGTCTTCAGCTATTATACAAAATGGTGCAGTGAATGTCCTTCTCCGTGGTAGCGTGTGTGTGAGGGTTTTTTTCAGCAGGTTTGAAGTGTGGCTGCTTCAGTCACCATGGAATAACTTTCCCTTCTATTTGATTCCCAGTGCTTAGTGGCCTCATATTTGGTCCCCCTATCACCACTGTCTTATCTACTCTGAGGAAAGGGCCCAGGACAATCATTTACACTTTAGTGTGAATTTGAGTCAGTGGGCTACCAGAGGATTTGTATATTGAACGTTATCTCCAGAGCATGAAAGAATTGTACCGTTACATCTTTAGTTACACCAGCTGTCACTAACTTATTTCCTTTTGGTATGAATGCAGACAATGAAGCACAGTAATAGAAATCATGGATTGTATTCATATTACATTACAGTTGTTGCAAATAATTCAAAATACCACATATTCATCGTTACCTCATAATTATGGTGCTTATTAGTCGCCACTCCAAAACTTTTATATAGAATGTTAATAAAGAAGCACGAACCTTACCATATTCTAATTGTAAAAACATATTTTGATAACTATTTCAATGTAATTATATTATATATATATATATATACAATGTATTTCTCGCCAAGCCAGGCTTCATCCTCACCATGTGAGCCCCTTGGCTCCCACCAGAGTCTGTGTTCATGTAGAGTCCAGGAGCTAACTTTCTTTGGAGACATTATTATAGGAAGAAAGACTGGGAAGTCTGCAATGCTAAAGATTCAATTGCTTCAGATAATTCTTACTGTGTAATATGACTTTCTGTTGGGTGACTCAGTCTCTGCCTGAGGGCAGGGTGGTTTGCCTCCACACAGGTAATCGAATGGGTGTCTGTTGATGAAACAGCCCCCGGACAAAATCCCTCCCTGGATCCCCATGGCTGGAACTCTTCATCCTGACACACTGAGGAGGGGTCCCCTGCAGCTGCAGCCTTACCACGCTTGGTCTTCCTGGCAGAGCCCACGCTCACCAGATCTAGCAAGGGCCACACACACAGCATCCCTCCAGTGTGAGGAGATCTCAGGCCCACACCACAGTGAGAGGGAATAAGTTGTTAAGTGTGGAATTATTCCCTGTCGGGCACGTCTGCGGTGCCCATTTCCAGTGAAGGCTCATGGTTGGCGCATCAAACAGGGAACTGCAGGCACTTCGCTGGTCCCTCTGCTGCCTGTCCAGCACTGTCTGTCTCTCCTTTGCATGTTGGCGCATGCGTGTCCCTCTGAGGCCTCTGTGTCCACAGAAATAGATTCTGTCCCACCACGAAGTACACATCTCTGGCTTCTTTCACCCGACGCGGTAAGTCATGACTGTGCACTGGCCAGAACTCTTTTAGTCATTGGCTTCAGAAGTTCAACCCAACCAGCTTAAAGAAAAAGAAGTTATTGGCTCATCCCACTAGACCATGGGAAGGGAAGGGCAGTGCTGGCCTCGAGAAGCCTGGATCTAGGGATCTAGGTGTTCCTGGAGCTCCCTCTGCCTGTCCTGTCTCCACTCCACCCTCTTCCATGCCAGGCAGGCTTCACACAGAAGGAGAGATGACCACTAGGGTTCCAGACTTCAACTTGGTAGTATCGCAAACCACCTTTGATTTTACACATCTCAGAAAAAGTCTCTGATCTGGTGGTTGGGATCTTTGCCCACTCCTTGGATCCAGTTATTTCAGCCAGAGGGGTGACGTACTATTTGATGGGCTCAGCTTAGGTCATGGGCTTGCTGTTCTGACTGCCAGCCTCCCCCCCAAACCACAGGGGGGTTCTCCAAAAGAAGGGGGCAGTGTTCAGTGGGCCAACAGAATGGAGAAAGGGTACCTCAATATGCCAGTGGGGTGGCGGGGACCAGGTCTGGCCAGACTGTGCTCTCCCTGCCCCAGGTCACCTCTGCTCTTTGGACTCATTGGTCCTGCCATCTTCTCCCTGCACCTGAATCCATCACCCTGCAGTGCTCCAGGACATGTCCCTCCCTGAACGCTGCTCTTCTCTTTCTCTGGCTCTGTGCTACCAGCAGTGCCTAATTCAGCACCCCAAGTGCAAAGAGCCCCCCAGGGAGACCTGGGTCTTCATGGTCTGCCTGTGGCCTTGCCACCTCAGTTTGCACAGCTGTACAGTGGGCTTGTAATCAAACCCAGCCTGCTGGGTGGTTGTGATGAGTAGAGAATTGACACGGCTCCTTGTCCTCCTGGAAGTGGGCACTGCGATGGGCAGAAGTGGTTGTAATAACCCTGGGAGCCCTGCCTGTGTGCTCCATGGGACTGACTCTCTTCTGCATCTCTATAATCCACCGTGCCTGGGGTGTAGCAGGGCTCCGTGAATGTTTACTGGACTTCTGATTTGTTACCTAAACCCTTTGCCTTGTATCACTATTAAATCATGAAAACAGGGGTATCTTAAATCAGAGGCTACTTGTGTTTTTTTTTTTTTTCCTTCTTTGCTAGTATCACTCTTGGCCATCAGGCTGGATCAGGTATTTCGAATAAAAAAAAAAATCCCATCCTGGGGACTCCCCTGGTAGTCTAGTGGTTAGGACTTGGCACTTTCACTGCTGGGGGCACGGGTTCGATCCCCGGTTGGGGAACTAAGATCCTGCAAGCCGGGAGGCATCACCAAAGGAAAAAAAAGAAAAAAAAAAATTCCCATCCTGAAGGTGACCACATGTCTTTATTTTTAAAGGATTTCAAAGTGCATGCAAATCAGCACGTTGGCTTATCTATCCTCAGATCACTGATACCCCTGGGAGGAACATAAAGGTGTTTGAAGGTGCTTGCTGGTCCTTGCCCAGGAGGGATGTCCCAGGGACAGACTAGGAAGGACATTGTCCCAAGGCCCTGAGGTGGCTGTGGATAAAGGAATACAGGGAGACCCCTCCACCTTCTGCTCGCTGGATCCTGTGGCCCCCTGGGGGGGTACTCTGCTCTGAGCCTCTGAGTCATCCTGTCTCTCCCAGGCTCAGCAGGACCACACAGGTCCACCTCCCTTACCTTAGCATGTCCGCAGGCAGGGGAACACTGAGATGGGGTATCACTTATGCCTACGGTTGTGAAAATGCAACAGGACTTGATACATCTTTGGGCATCTTTTGCCACCTGCTGTTTTCAGGAATGAGGAGCAGGAGATTTTCTTCCTTAACAAATGAGGAACAGAGACTTGCAGAATTTAGCTAGAAATTAGAGTGCTTTCTGAATAACAAATGCTACAGTGTTTATCCAAGCTTTTGATCTAGTGATGGTTTATTTTCCATGCAGAGCGAGGATTAGCGAGGGAGCCAAACTTTTCTTTGAAGTGTTTGGTGAGTATTGGGGTTTCTCTCTTTATCCTGCTATTTCCCCCTCTCTGTCTTCTACTCTGTGTGTTTGCGCTTGTGTGTGCTTATCTCTGCCACCCTTCTTTCTCTAGTGACTTGGTGTTTTCTCCTCACCTTTATGGAACTGATGTCTTTTTCATCTTTGTTGTATTTATTGAGTAGAATTTTATATTCTGTATTTTCGTTTCGAAAAGGGAGTGACTGGTCAGTTTCACTTGTCTCTATAGACAGACAAAGAGTGAACAACAACGCCTAAATCCAGGTGCCTTCTCTGATGCAACCCTCTCATCCACTTTCCTCTGTGAGCCACGCTCCCCCATCGAGAGGGGCCTGCTCTCCTGCAATAAGGGCCAGGCATGCATTGCCCTCAGGTGTCGGGACTGGTGCCAGCATCTTCACAAGCATTTTTCTAGATACCTTTTGATCTGTAGCATCCTCCAAGGAGTGGGGCGAAGTAAATCAATTCACTAGGACTGAATGGTTACTTTTAATGAGCAATCAGGGGAAGTCTCAGAGAACTCAAAGCAGCCAGACCCCCTCTTTGATTCTGGAGAGTGCAGGGTCAGACTTCTGGGAGGCAGAAGAACGGCAGATGACAGTTCCTTGCGGCCCAGTCATAAGTGACATGGGGAAGTTTGCTTTTTTTTTTTTTTGCGGTAGGCGGGCCTCTCACTGTTGTGGCCTCTTCCGTTGCGGAGCACAGGCTCCGGACGCGCAGGCTCAGCGGCCATGGCTCACGGGCTCAGCCGCTCCACGGCATGTGGGATCCTCCCGGACCGGGGCATGAACCCATGTCCCCTGCATCGGCAGGCGGACTCTCAACCACTGCGCCACCAGGGAAGCCCCTATTTTTTTATTTTATGCATTTAGGAACATTATGCTGAGATCAGCTCTTGATTTCACTAAACTGCCAAAGGGTGCAGGCACAGGAAAGATTAAGAACCCCACATTACAAGAATGTTAGGCTGCTTCTGCCAGGGGAAGATTTCTTTTTGCAGCAAGGGAATTTTGTCAGTAATCTTCAGTTTTACTAAGAGATGTCCTGACTATCCCTCACTTTCTAAGAGAGATGCAAAAAATGCAGGCCAGCCCCTGAGTCCCCAGGGAGAAAACTCTTGCCCTTGAGGTTACTAACCTGGTAAGGAGATGGTGAGTGGTGCCAGGCCAGTGGGGGAAGTGCTCTCTGAGCTCTCACTTGGCTGAGCAGCCTGAAGTATGGGTCTGAAAACCAAGTTCCAGAGTGTGGCTGATTCCTACTCAGAAGAGTGCTGGCTGAAATACTTGGGTCCTATATTTTTAGAGGACAGTCATTTTAATGTAGTCCACAGACCCAATAGGATCCCCACTGTTAGGGCCCGACCCCATGCCTGACAGCTCAGGGCACTCCCCTCAGCTTAGCTTCCCACTTTGCAGACACCATCCCAGGGCCCAAGGACGATTTCTCCTTCAGGGACAGGTTGTGAGTCTTGGGATCCTCCAGCCCTCTCTGACTTCTTAGGGGCACACCGCTACCCCCGCCTAACATGGCTGTTTAAAGGGCATCATTACAGGAGACCAGGGGCCAGCTGCAGACAGTGCAGTTGATGGAGCACTGGGGATGCAGCATCCGGGTCCCCAAGGCCGGGTGTGTTCTGGGTGCTGGGGCTCCTCCCGGAGAGGACAGAGCCGAGGTGGAGACTGGCTGGTGCAGGAACAGGAAGCATGAGGCTACAGGCTGTGCTTGGGCCTCCGTGAAACTTGGTTCAGCCTGGGAGTTGACTAGAAGCTCTCACGGGAGCATTCCAGGCTGTGGTTCACAGGCTGCCCCTTCAGTTCCCACCACCCACGTTACAGAAACGTGGGTCCTCCCTTTCCCTCCTCTGCTCTCTCCTCCTCCCACAGGAGACTGGTCCTCCCAGAAGCAAACCCATGCCACCTGCTCACTGGTAGAAGGACAGATGCTTCCTTTGTTCTAAGAGGCTACACTGATTTGAGGAACTGAAACAAGCAGTCTCCATTGCACCACTTGAGGCCATTTTGCAAGCCCTTCCCAGAGGCCCCTCTCTTTCAGAGGCGTTCTCTTGGCCTTGTCAGTTCCTGTCGCCTCCCTCTTGCCATCTCATCTCTTGTCCTTTTGCCTGCTCCTCTAGGCCAGGAGCAGGTAACAGCAGAGACTAGTGGGACTGTAGACTGTAGCAAACTAGAGAGCTGGCCCTGCCCGTGGGGGAAGCCATCCCCCAGCTTGAACTGGATGTTACCATAAAGAGCTGGGAGGTCCGTCCCAACTGCTCGACCTCTCAGAGCAGCCCCCTACTCTTACTCTCCCAACCTTGCTTTCCTTTCCTTCATGGCATTTACCACCACGTGGCACAGGGATTTATTTATTGTTTGTCTTTCCCACTAGAATGGAAACTCTATAACATCAAGGATTTTTTTTTTCTCCCACTGTTGTATCCTTAGGGCCTGGAATAATACTTGGCACAGAGTAGTTGCTCAATAAATATTTGTAGATAGAATAGATAGGGGAATTTTGGCCAGATTTTGTAGTGTTTTTTTTTTTTTTTTGTAGTTTTTAAGACAAGCCAAAAATCTGGTTGTTTATGTGAAACCTCCCAATTCAAACATATCAATCACTATGCAGGCCAGCCCTGCACAAGCCAGACAGAATAGATCAGCAAACCAATTGTGACGGGTTTATCCCCTTCACTCTACACCAAGACCCTGCTGGGCTTCAGTTAGGGCACTGACCCTTTGTACTTTCTGCATTCTAATCGGCTTTCACCCTTCTGAGCTTCTTGAACTGCTGCTAGCCGTCCTTACTTTGGTCTTTGGAGAAATGCTGTTTTTTTGTAGATGAGCCCCAGGCGCACCTGCGCTGGCTGCTGGTGGAAATTGCTTTCTCTGTGGTTGCCTGCCACCCGCCTGGCCAGGGTCCCCTCTGCCCCTCCCCCTAAGTTTTGATTCCTTTCTGTCTCCTTTTGCATCTTTTTGCTCTTAGGCACTGGTACTCAGGATATTTCCCCAGCCTAAAAATACATTGTTTTCTGTTCACAACACCCCACTGGGCTCCCGGGCATGTTATTGATATATCTGAGCTCACTTCACCTCATGTCTTAGTATGTGTGAGGCTGGAAGGCCATCGTCATCCTGCCATGGAGACTCTCCATTAGGCTGTGTTTCATGTTTGTCGCATTTTTGAGGACCCACAGGTACGTTTGGAAGCCTCAGAATCCCAGCACCGATTTGGAGGTGCCACACCATTTACCATTGTTTTTAGAGGTGGGAGTTTGACAAGCTGTATATTCTGCCTCAGCAAAAACAGTTAAGATGGTTACCTCATCGTGTGTGTTTCAGCCTTGGCCAGAGCTAATGATGAATGTCAGTGCTCATCTTTTTATTTCTTTCTCCATTAGAACCCGGTTTCTAGCATCGGTCTTATTTTTGAATCCAAAAGGTATTATAATTAAACTCAGTAAGCAAGCTACTTCCTGGAAACTGGCTCTAAGATGTACTTACACAGGACCCCAAATGTATTTACTTCCTGATTTTTTTTCCCTCCAGTGTATCAATTCCATTTTTATAGTCTACCAAGAAATTTCCCCCTCTAAATAGCATTAAAGTTATGTTTTAAAGTAGGGGGTAAGGATAGCAAGTCCTCAAGCAGTTTCACACCTTCAAGCCTTATTCCTTCAGCAACAGCAGAAATTAGATGAGAATTGGCTTGGTGGGCTCCGCGAGCAACTAGAAAGATATTCTGAAAGAATTTAAATAAATTCCCTCAGCTGTGAAGAGTTTTCTTTTTTTTTCTTTTCCTCCCCACTGATAACTTAGGAGGTAAAGCAAGATGGCCTCTGGTTCAAGAGATGACCCACCAACCTTTCCCATTTTTTCCCGCTTTTTTGAAGTACATTAACTCTCTGGGATGTTCCAAGCTCCTGGAAGCTGAAGACTCCCCCAGACTAAAACCGTCCCCGGCCAAATGCTGCAATGGGTTCCAGCTGCCCTCTGCACCAGGCTCTGCTGTCAGGTGTGAGGGCCACCTTCTGGGTAGCCACGGGAACCAGGAGTGGAGACGAGAGCCGACCTTTGGGGGGGTACAGAGGTGGATTATTTAGTGTGCTTTATTATATGTAGTGCAGCTTGCAAGGAGTGATTTTTGAAGATATAAAAATTATAGTAGGGCTTCCCTGGTGGCGCAGGGGTGGAGAGTCCGCCTGCCGAGGCAGGGGACGCGGGTTCGTGCCCCGGTCCGGGAAGATCCCACATGCCGCGGAGCGGCTGGGCCCGTGAGCCATGGCCGCTGAGCCTGCGCATCCGGAGCCTGTGCTCCGCCACGGGAGAGGCCACGACCGTGAGAGGCCCGCGTACCGCAAAAAAAAAAAAAAAAAAAATTATAGTAGCCATAAGGAGTCACACCGCCATTGTTCAGAAGAATACTGGTAGGATTTGGGGCTAATCTTTGAAAATGTATTGGTGACACTCCTCCCGGGGTGTCTCCAGTATCCCAACCCCCTGCTGAGAGCTCCTGGACATTCGAAATGCTGGGGATTGATGTGCTCTGGGATCTTGCTTCTAGAACAATGGTACCTCGCTCTAATGCAATCATAAAATGCAGAAGATATTCTAGTAAGGTGTGCTAGATCCTTAATTTACAGATATAGCAGGAGGTGGGGATCACACAGCAGATTCAGGGATGGTTGGCAGTGGGATGCTTCCAGGAGTGATGGGATGTGTGTCTTAACAGACATTTGAATTTGTGAGAATCAGGAAGAACTTTCACAGCTCATTCCTTCATTTTACAAATATTTATTAAAGTGTCTTCTTTGAACAAACTGGCACTGTATCTCCTCTCCCAGTAAAGAGGGTTCCAGGCAGCAGAGGGAATATGAACAAAGGTCCTTCAGCTAGAAAGAGCGGGGCACCGGGGAGGACTCGCAGGGAAGTGGCAGGGCTGCAGCCCAGAGGCAGCAGGGGTGCAGAGGCTGGGAGCGGAAAGCAGAGAGCCTCCAGATTGTGCAGGGACGTGATGCTGGGGGAAGAATTCGGGACTTTAGTCCTGGGCAGTGGGGCAGCATGGAAGCTTGTCAGTAAGGGCAAGTTCAGCCAGACATGCTGTAGTGGGGAGAGTGCAAACACCCTGTGGCAGACAACTGCAAGATGAGGAACCCTGATTATCTGAGGATCGTATTGGAGGAAGGCCACATTTTTTAGTAAATACTTTCTACAAAGGTTTGGTTAATATACAATTTTGAAAAATGATACAAAAAATTCTGAAAAAACTTTTTCTTACATTTCACAATGCTCATGTAATAATTGCAGCTTTGTGCTAGATCTTAGAACAAGGAATGAATCAACTGTTTCCTTTTTTTTCCATTTTACTGAGCTTCACTTTATTGCACTTTGAAGATACTGCGCTTTTTTTTTCCTTTTTACAAATTGAAGGTTTGTGGCAACTCTGTGTTGAGCAAGTCTATTGGCTCCATTTTTCCAATAGCATTTGCTCACTTCATGTCTCTATGTCACGTTTTGGTAATTCTTGCAATATTTCAAAATTTTCATTATTATTATATTTGTTACGGTGATCTGTGATCACTGTTTTTTTTTTTAATTGGAGTATAGTTGGTTTACAATGTTGTATTAGTTTCTGCTGTACAGCAAAGTGAATCAGTTATACATATACATGTATCAACTCCTTTTTTAGCTTCTTTCCCCATATAGGTCAGTAGAGAGTATTGAGTAGAGGTCCCTGTGCTAGACAGTAGGTATCTAGTTATCTAGATACCTAGTTATCTCTTTTATATATGGTAGTGTGTGTATGTCAGTCCCAATCTCCCAACTTATCCCTCCTCCCTTACCTCCTGGTAACCATAAGTTTGTTTTCTACATCTGTAACTCTATTTCTGTTTTGTAGATAAGTTCATTTGTACCCTTTTTTTAGATTCCACATGTAAGAGATGTCATATGATACTTGTATTTCTCTGTCTGACTTATTTCGCCCAGTATGACAATCTCTAGGTCCATCCAATTGTTGACTTTTGAGGGGTGTGTTTTTTTCTGAAAAAATGACAGGACAGCACGATGTGGCACCCTCCACTTCTCCCTTCTTTCAAAGCCCGCTTTCCCTAAGGTCCGTTTTCAATCCTTTGAGGTTCACACCATTCCCTTGAAGTGCCCATCGTGCCTGGAGCCCGGTCCGTCTTCTCTTCCTCAGCTGTCACTCTGCCAGGTTCTCCTCCAGCACTGGCTCGGGAGCAGGCCTCCAATGTCACTTTCATCAACTTCATGAAATCCTGCAAATTTAGCCTAATGTTCGATGTCCCTTTGCAACCCCTTTGCACGGCATTTGCATGTGAGAGTGGCTTGATGGGTAGGGACGGTTACTAGTGTTAAGTGAGGAGGATGCTGAAATGCAAATGCGTGAATATTTTCACATCATGGCAAGTTTGCTTCTTTCTGTAGCCCCCTAATTACAGCTCCTGGATAATGAATGTTGGAGGAAAGATGGTCTGTTATAGTCCTAGTGGGAGAGAAAGCAGTGGTAGGGGTGTTAGAGAGGAGAAGCCGGACTTGGGCGTTATATAGGAATAAAGTCAAAAGCACTTAGGAAGCAATTAGATAGCAGTGGAGTGGGGGGGTGGGGGAATAGGAATCAAAATGACTCCCAGGCTTGAGCAACTGGGAAACTAGTGATGTGATGCTTGAGAGAGGAAACAGGGTGGTGCGGGGCGTGCGGGGTCAGGTGGGTGGGAGCAGGATGGCGAGGCCTGCCACTTCTTAGAATATTTTTCATTTTGGTTTTCTTACAGAGTAGTAGATGCTCAATAAATGCTGGTTGATTCGCTTCTTTGGGCTCCCCTGTGGTTATGATTGTTTTGTGTTGGGTGGTAATTTCTAATAATAGGAGCCTTACTGAAGGCTTTTCTCTGCAGCGGGCACCAAGCTAAGCACTTTCATAGATTATCTCATTTTTACCTTTATAACAACTCCAAGAAGTAGCAACTGTTTTATGCTATTGCCATGTAAGTAGCTGCTACTAGATGAGGTAGGTCAGAAGGTGAACCAAATGTTAACGACGGGTGGGGGAGGAGTAGTGAAGGCAGATGGAAAGTGGGGATGAGGAGAGGCTAAGGGGAAGCTGTGTGTGGTCTCAGGGGAGGAGAGAAGCTTCCTGAAACTTCATGATCGTCTTGCCCAGGAGTCTAGGGCGCAATATTTCATATAGGGGGCTAATCCCATTTGCTTCGGCTTCCGAGGGCTCTGCAGGGTGTGGAAAGGCAGCAAGCTAATCATCCTGCTGCACTAGACCTGGCTCAGACACTGACTGACCTTGAGACGTCACGTAGCCGCTCAGGGCCTCAGCTTTATGAATCTGGAAAGTGGGGATTAAATGCCCCCTTTACCCGGTGCAGAGCCTGAGAGGTTCAAACGTAGGAAGGCACTCTCCCTTTTGGGGGGATGCTCACGAAGTGGGGGCCTTATGTGATTTCAGGGAAGTTCTTGGAGGGTGGAGGGCTGAGCTTGGGGTGCCTTTTTGTTCTCATCTCCATTTTGTGAGAACGCACCCGGCCCCAAAACCATCGGATTAACCTACTTTGGGATTTGGCAGGATTTATCAGGGGCCAGGCGTGCACGGTCCATTAGCCCAGAGTACATCTGCAGGCTCCAAGAAGGTGCAGAGAACAGGCACTTTACACGTAACTCAGAGCGGGAGGTGGTAATGCTGAATGCACACGGGCAGAGCAGGGTCCACTGGGACTTGTAAGTGTGACTTGTTCCCAGATGCGTGTGCTTTGACTCCGAGTCTGTCTGAGGGAAAGAGACCACTGCAGACAGAGCCTGAGAACCACCACCTACTAGTCCAGGAGACACTGAGGCTCCTGTTTAGCCCTGGATACGGGAGGGCCACTGGAGTTGTCCCTTCTGAGCAGAAGTGTCGCTTATCCTGGGAGACTTTCTGAAAGCTCATCTCAGGCAGCTCCTCTGGAGTCCCTGGGTGTGGCCCTTAGCACAAGTCTGATCTAAAACTGCTTTCATCTTCCCCAGGAGCCCTGCCTAGGGAAGTGGGGAATTAACTACATTTAGTCCAGTTCAACTTAAAACTTTGTCCAACCCAGTAGTTGAAACGGTCTTTTTTGGCGTAACTCGGTCCCTTTTGGGTAACTCTTTTTTTTTTTTTTTTT
>RJWK010052898.1:0-15488 GCA_004363435.1 Platanista minor
TTTTTGCGGTACGCGGGCCTCTCACTGTCGTGGCCTCTCCCGTTGCGGAGCACAGGCTCCAGACGCGCAGGCCCAGCGGCCATGGCTCACGGGCCCAGCCGCTCCGCAGCATGTGGGATCTTCCCGGACCGGGGCACGAACCCGCGTCCCCTGCACCGGCAGGCAGACTCTCAACCACTGCGCCACCAGGGAAGCCCCGACAAGGTACTTTTTAACTTCCCTACAACCCATGCCTGTCCCTACTGTCTGTCTCCTGGCCAGTCAAGCCCAGGTGGCCATTTGCTGAATGCATGTGGGTTGCCTCATGGCCAGTGCGGCACAGCTGGAATGGACATAGAAGTGAGTCATTGCACGAGGAAGTCTGGGTTCCTCCCTCACACCTCACACATAGCAGAGAGGTCGCCTTTAGGTCTCCTGCAAAACGGGGAAAAGTCTGTTGTATATTTGCATGGGGCCAAAGGACGACTCCACAGATGATGCCAGTTATAAGGGGGAAAACAGAACTTTACAATGGTAAAATCTGGGGTCACCACTCAAACCCTGTGACCAACTTCAGCATCACCAGTTGGGGCACACTAGACATTATATACCTCTTGATATGGTGCAATAAGTAGTACAGGTCTTTATCTGTGACGTAGTGCTGCCAAAAGGCTTACATCTCATGGAAACTTCTATATCTGCATTTCAGTTTACAGGAAGTCCAGGGGATTAGAAAAAACACGTTAAGTGATACCACGAGAAAACAATCGCACAAATCTAGAAGTTTGGACATCGTACAAAACAACTGGCCCAGGGCTTCCCTGGTAGCGCAGTGGTTGAGAGTCCACCTGCCGATGCAGGAGACGCGGGTTCGTGCCTTGGTCCGGGAAGATCCCACATGCCGCGGAGTGGCTGGACCCGTGAGCCATGGCCGCTGAGCCTGCGCATCCGGAGCCTGTGCTCCGCAGCGGGAGGGGCCACAACAGTGAGAGGCCCACGTACCGCAACAAAACAAAACAAAGCAAAACAACTGGCCCAGACTTCTCAACAAGCCAAAATCATGTAAAGAAAGAAAGAGGGGGAAAGGGGTCTGTTTTATATTAAAAGAGACTTGAAATCCATAACAGCAAAATGCAATGTGTGTTCCTTGTTTGGATCCTGATTTGAATAAGCCAGATATAAAAGAAAGTTGGGGGAAAGCTGGGTATTAAATGATCATAGAAATTATTGAAAATTTGTTAGATTTGTTACATAGGAGAATGTTTTTATTTATTGGATATTGTATGTTCATTGTACTATTCTTTTTACTTTTCAGTATATTTATTAAGTATAGTTGATTTATAATATTGTGTTAGTTTCAGGTGTACAGCATAGTGATTCATTTTTGTTTGTTTGTTTGTTTGCTTTTGGCAAATTATATTCCACTATAGGTTATTACAAAATATTGGGTGTAGTTCCCTGTGTTATAAAATAAATCCTTGTTGCTTATCTATTTCATATATAGTAGTTTGTATCTGTCAGTCCCATACTCCTAATTTGTCCCTCCTCCCCTCATCTTTGGTAACCATAATTTTTTCTCTATATGAATCTGTTTCTGTTTTGTATATACATTCATTTGTATTATTTTTAGATTCTACACATAAATGATATCATATAGTATTTGTCTATCTTATTTCAGTAAGCATAATAGTCTCTAGGTCCATCCATGTTGCTGCAAATGGCAATATTTCATTCTTTCTATGGCTGAGTAGTATTCCATTATAGTATATATATACCACATATTCTTAAGCCAGTTGTCTATTGATGTGCACTTGAGCTGCTTCCGTGTCCTGGCGTTTGTAAATAATGCTGCTATGAACACTGGGTACATGTACCTTTTTGAATTAGAGTTTTTACCCAGGAGTGGGATTACTGGATCATATGGTAGTTCTGTTTTTAGCTTTTTAAGGAAACTCCATACTGTTTTCCATAGTGGCTGTAACTTTTCCATGTATTTTAAATACTTCATCATTAAAAAGGTCTTCTGCGAATGGAGTGGAGGCAGGGGAAGGGTTATTCTTTCACTAGGAGCAGGATGGGGTGTTTCTATTATTTTCTGTTATAATAAATGAGTTACTGTTCAAGACATGAGGGATGAGATAATCAAATAATATAAAGTTACACAAAATTAAACAGCCTATATTTTGTGTTGTAGAGTTTAATTTCATTTGCTTCTCTCTGAGATGGGGATAACACAGGCAAACAGTCTTAAAACAGGAATACCTAATATGAAGTTTCTACTGCACAGGAGGAGAGAGAAGATAACTGTAATACATATTTATTCAGGACCCACCACGTGCCGGGCACCATGCCGAGTGTTGGAGATACTACACGAAAGGCCAGTGTGGGGCTTCCTTGGTGGCACAGTGGTTAAGAATCCATCTGCCAATGCAGGCGACACGGGTTTGAGCCCTGGTTCGGGAAGATCCCACGTGCCACGGAGCAACTAAGCCCGTGCGCCACAACTACTGAGCCTGCGCTCTAGAGCCCGCGAGCCACAACTACTGAGCCCGTGCGCCTAGAGCCCGTGCTCCACAACCAGAGAAGCCACCGCAAAGAGAAGCCTGTGCACCGCAGTGAAGAGTAGCCCCCACTCGCCGCAGCTAGAGAAAGCCTGCACCCAGCAACGAAGACCCAATGCAGCCAAAAATAAATAAATAAATTAAAAAAAAAAAAAAAAAAAAAAAGGCAGGCCAGTGTGGTCCCTGGCACAGTAGAATGTACTCTCTGTAGGGGAAGACAGACAAAAACATGCAAACAGGAGCAATTCCTCTTGTGGGGGAAACAAACAAGGGCCACGAAAGAGAACAACACGGGGGATGGTCAGGAAATGGGTCTTCTGGAAGCACACTCAGCCTGAGTCCTATGAGAGGATGATTCAGTCAGAGAACGGGGAAGAGGAGCATAATGTAGGTGGAGGGACCTGTGTGTGCAAAGGTCCTCATGGAGGAAAGGAACGGAAGAAAACCAGTGTGACGTAGACGAAGTGAGCAAAGGGCACTGTCGTGAGCTGGAGAAATGGCTTTTAGGCCACGGCAGGGACTTTAGATTTTTTTCCTAAGTGTGATGGGAAGCCATATTCAACAGTATTCATTTATTTTAAAATATCTCATTTTGCAGAAGATTTAAGGAAATTGCTAACACACTAAAAGCTCAGGAACCACATGTTCCATACTCAGTATAACCACTCACTATAACACTTTCAGTTCTTCTAAGTGGATGCCTTCCACCTGCCAGTATGGCCAACTGATACTCATTTGGTGCATTAGGAATCTGTTGCTGGATAACAACTTACCCCAAAATGTAATGACTTCAACCAATAATGAATATGTATTATCTCACAGTTTCTGGGTCACGAGTTCAAGAGTGGCTTAGCTGTCTGATCTGGTTTGGGGGTCCCTCATGCAGCTTCAGTCAAGATGTCGGCTGAAGTCATTGGACATCTTGGTTGGCACTGGAGGAGCCACTGCCAAGATGGCGCCCTCACACTGCTGTTGTCAGGAGGCCTGGCTTTCCTGCCACGTGGTCCTCTTCATAAGCCTGCATGAGCATCCACATGACATGGCAGCTGACTCCTCTCAAGTGAGTGATCCAAGTAACAGAGTAAGGAGGAAGTCACAGTGCTCTTGATATCCTAGTCTTGGAAGCAACACACACTGTCACTTCTGCCTCCTTAAGAGATGAGTCATTAGGTCCAGCCCACACTCAAGGGGAGGGGAATTAAGTCCCACCTCTTGAAAGGAGTTATTTCTCAAAATTTGTGGACATATTTTAAAACCACCACATTCAGTGACAACTCAAGTGTCATCCTCTGTGTGAAGCCTGCCTTGATTTTCCTGAGCAGAGCTGGTCCCTCTCTCCTCTCAGTTTTCAGAGCATTTCATTTCTGTCTCTTAGAGCTCTAGCCTTGTTTATGGAAATCTGTTTAACAAGTCTATCTTTCTCACTATCCTGGAAGCTCCGTCAGGCCAAGGGAACATGTCTTCTTGATCATCTGCATCCTCAATCTGCTAATTAATGAAATTTTCAGATCATCACAGGACACTACCATCCACCACTCCTGAGATAGGGTTTTGTTTTTTTTTTTGCGGTACGCGGACCTCTCACCGCCGTGGCCTCTCCGGTTGCGGAGCACAGGCTCCGGACGCACAGGCTCAGCGGCCATGGCTCACGGGCCCAGCCGCACCGCGGCATGTGGGATCTTCCCGGACCGGGGCACGAACCCGTGTCCCCTGCATCGGCAGGCGGACTCTCAACCACTGCACCACCAGGGAAGCCCTGAGATAGGGTTTTTAAAAGACCCCTTCATACTTGGTGTTTTTCTTGCCTCTCTTTTCTCTTGATTTACTCTTTGTATTATATTTAGACATATCCTCTCTACTAGATGATAAACTCCAAAAATAAGACTTAGTCATCTCTCTTTTTAAATTCCTCATGGCACCACAGGCATTGCTCTGTATTATAATAATAAATGTCTTTTTAAAAGAATTAAACAAGAGAGGGCCCTGTACAGTTAAAAACTCTTTCCAGCTTCTTTGGTAATTGGAATATCTCCTGACTACCCCCAGGTCTATGTAAACTCTAGAAAAGAAAAATGCCTTCAGTTCATAATGCACAAAACATTCTGTTGCGGAACTCTGAAGCACAAGTGGTCTTCTATTCTGTTCTGTTCGCCTCCTTATCGTTTGGGAGAATCAAGGTCTAACACTGTGAGGCTCTCCTTAGCATTCAGCAGAAAGAACTTGATATCTTTTTATCTTCTCTCCAAACAGGAAAAGCCATATTCCCTCCCATAGTTACAAAGTATCATACTGTCCTTGGTCTAGCTGATAGAATGTTATCAGTTCAGGTACCCAGTTTTATCTAGATTAAGTTAGAAGCCCAGATGGCCTTGGTTCTGATGATTAGGAATCTTGTGTGACATCCCAAGAAGTCTTCTGGGGCAGATTTCTTTGTGTTTAGAAGAAATGGTTGGACCAGCTCTGAGCCTGTGACAGGCCCAGGCTGGGGGCAGCGGGAGAAGAGATGAGCAGAGGATGGAACGTGACCAGCCCCTCTGCCCTGCTTCTCCTTGACAGGGAAGTTCTTTCTCATGGTTCCTCATTAAAGAATCAAGATTACTGCACATTAACACTAAAGAGAAGTTAATGGAAGAGCCTTCAGCAAAATAGTCAGTGCAGCATATTAAAGGGTCACTTTCTTCTCAAGAGGAAGAAATAAATGCATATCATTTCTTTTCTGTCTCTGACCTGTAAAGACAGAACGGCCTTGATAGGACATAAGTGCCTGCTTTTACGGGACTCTCCTGTTTCTCAAAAGATGATCTCGGATAAGATGAAATCCCAGAGCGTGATATCTGGCACACAATAGATTCTCAGACAATGGTGACCTCTCTGATGGTTATAATGCTGATGCTGGTTGGGTTCTCTGGTACTGTGACAACTGAGCTGTCATAAAATTTCTGGACAGTTTCTCCAGCAGGAGGGAGAATAGGTCCTGAAGGAAGAGTCAGAGAATCTGAACTTCGCTGGGTGGTATTTATTTGGCCTTGACACATTCCCATTTGGCATGTCTCAGTTAAATAGCACAGTAAACTTGAAAGAATGAACTAGGCTTTTAAAGATGTTTGAAAGTAGTGCATCCTGGGAAACCTCTCCTCCCCAAGGGAGCATGGCAGGAGGCCTCCTGAGGGAGAAACACCTCCACCCTTCTTAGGGAGGATACAAGACAGAGGGTGTTTGTTTCACAGAGGAGTTGACAGCACAAATGACTGTTTTCTTTGTTAAACCGATTTCTGAAATGCGTTACTCCTTTGCCTGACTGTTGCCTGAAAGGGTGGAGGGCAGAGAATAAAACTGCAAGTTGCTGGTTAGTTAACCAATATATGAGTTTTAACAAATCCCGAATTCATGCTAAAGTTATATTTAATTTCAAATTTAATGTGATATCTGGAGAATCTAAAATCTCAGTGACAAGGGATCAAAGATAAATGTGTTTAAAATTCAATGCAGAAAGATTAGGAGTTTAAAAAGAAAATCATTTCAGTCAATGCACAGTCTCCCCTTTGGTTCTCTTTTCTAAGTCAACTGAAAATGTTCAATCACGTGCCTTTAATTAAAGCTCTGCACCCATGGAGAAACACAAAGTGGAGTTTGTTTCACTTAGACAGGAGTATCTAATGGTTCCGTTGCTAGAAAATTGATATTTAATAACATCCACTTCTAACAGAGACTCCCATTTTGTTTCAAGTTGTGGAAAAACTGAACCTTGCTGAGGGGAAAATAGCCTTAAACATCACTTCCTTTTTTTTTTTTTTTTTTTTTTTTTTTTTTTTTTTTTTTTTTGTCTTTTAGTTTTTATCTCATTCACAATAATTATTATTGGTGTATTAACTTAGCTTGAGCATATTAAACATAATTGTCTGGGTGGGATAAAACCCCCTGAGACTTATTTGCGAAGAAGCACCGACTCATTTCACCAACCACCCCCAGACCAACCAGGGGAATTCACACAGGCACTGTGTGACTTACCAGATGCTGCACTAGGAAGACAGAGGGGGGAAGGGGACTGTGTCCTGGGAGAAGGCAGGCTGCGCTGGCAGCCAGGACCCTCCGTTCTAGCCCAGCCCTGCTGGGAAAAATCAGCATAAACCAGGGCAGGCCATTACCCCCTGTGGTCTCCATTTCCTTCTCTAGACCTTGAGTGGGTTGGCTAGATGACTCATAAGATGAAGCTAATTTTTAATGTCTTGCACATCTGTACATGGCAAGGTTCCATGATGTCCAATTTGATGTAGAGCACAGGCAAGTCTGGGAGCAAGTCCAGGGCAAGATAATCTTGGCTCCGAGTGACTCTCAGGTGAGTGAGTCACTGCCCGATTCTTCATCGATTAAATGTAGATGATAATGAGCCCCATGACACAGGACTGTTGTGAGTCCTGAATGTGATAATGTACCTAAAGCCCTTAGAAGAGAGTCTGGTGTAAATGTCAGCTGACATTTGGTTTAAAAAATACTTCCCTTTCCAGATGGGTTCAGTGTTTTCGCCTGGTCACCACCCCCAACTGTCTGGAGTGTCCATATGTCCTCTGTGAATATTTCGTGACTTTCATTATCCCCTGGAAGTGTTTGATGGATGTTCTGCATGGCTAACAGAGCTCTAATTTTCAAGCTGTGAAAAAAAAAAGTGAAACTTATTAGGGAAAAATGCCTTAAGCTTTAAATACCGCTAATGTCCTTTGGTTTTAATCTCATGTACAGTGACTGCTGTTCAATGCCTCTGCATGGCATTAAGTATCAGGATCTGAAGATTAAGTATCAGGATCTCAAGGGCAGTATTAGAAATGCTGCTCCCATGGTTTTTACAAGTCATTAGACCTTGACTAGACCCCAACTCAAAGGCATTTATTCATGCACTCATTCACTCACTCACAAGCTTTTATTGAGCACTTACTATGTGTCAGTCACTGGACCAGAGAAATAATACACAGTTTCTCCTTTAGAAGAGCTGAGAGCCTATGGGGAAGACAGATGAACAAATTTATAAATTACCAAGTGGTAAGTACTATTTCAAGGACATGAACAAAATGCTGTCAGAGCCCAGAGGACCAAGCAACTGATTGTGGCCGGAGGAGTCAGGAAGTGACAACCGAGCAAGGAAAGCCTTTGTGCGTGATTGTGTGATTGTGTGGGTGTTTGTCTGTCTGACAGTTACAGGAGGGGCAGACCAAAGGCATTGTGAAAGGGGTTGAGGGCCTTTGGAAGGCACAATCTACATCTCTGGGAAATAATTAGCTTCTTTTTAAAGTGGTAGGAGAGAGATAGGGAACAAACTCATCTAAAATCCCAGATTTTCCAGGGTTGAGAGCATTTATATCAGGTATCCTGATGGCAAAGGGAATAGCACTATGGATACTTAAGTGTTAAGTCTGGAACTCAAAAGCAGGTGCATAATGATTTTGAGAGCCCCCCCCTCAAAAAAAAAAAAAACAACCTGGTAAAGCCACAAAGGAGCTACATTTATCCTAAAATGTATGTAGTATGGGATGTATCCACAATTCCCCAAAAGCCTTTTTTTTTGAGGCAGGCTTGTGAGTGAGGAAAGAAGATAGATGTTAGAATACAAAAGATAAATGGAAGGATTTTAGAATCTCACAAAATCAGTACAATGGTTGCCCTAGATGCAACCATCGGTAACAATTTTCCACTTCACCATATCTGAGTCACATATAGCTATGTCTGTGTGTGTGTGTATACATATTTTGGAATCACTTTAAAGAAAATTACCAACATCAAGATACTTTATACTGAAATACTCTGCACACATGCACACGTGCCCCCCAAATAAGGACATTTTCCTACTTACCCGAACACCAGAATCACATCTAACAGAATAAGTTACCTAATTTCTAATACTGAACCAGTATTTATTTTCCCCTGGTTGTCCCCAATGATCTTTTTTTTTTTTTTTTTTTTTTTTTTGCGGTACGTAGGCCTCTCACTGCTGTGGCCTCTCCCGTTGCGGAGCACAGGCTCCGGATGCGCAGGCTCAGTGGCCATGGCTCACGGGCCCAGCTGCTCTGCGGCATGTGGGATCTTCCCGGACCGGGGCACGAACCCGCGTCCCCTGCATCGGCAGGCGGACTCTCAACCACTGCGCCACCAGGGAAGCCCCCCAATGATCTTTTATAACTCTTTTTTTTTCTAACAGGACAAATATTTGTTTTTAATGGGTGGCATAAGATTTTTGGACTCCTTGGAGAGACATGGACAAGTCTAATTTCTACTTTAAACTGTATTTTGCACTCTGCCAGATTTCTCTGAAGCCTGAAATATCACTTAGGCTTGTGTAAGTATACATAAGTGCTCAAGTGAAATGGAATTAATCTGCCAAGGAAAGCTAAAGAAAAGAAGAGCTGGGATTTAGAAAACTGTGACATTCTAAGAATCTCGGCCCTTCAGGCTGAGTCTCTCCAGAAGATTGACCTGCTTTTTCCTAACAGAGAGCCCTTGAGAGATGAAATTGATGGTAGAGCAAAAATGCTAACAGATGATACTCAACTTTTCTTCTTGACACACCACGGTGAACTTGGGTATTTTAGTCAGATGTTAGGAAAATTTAAAAAAGTGAAGCAAGAACATTCTGACTGCGTTTCAAAGTCATCTTTAAACACCTCTCCTCATCATCTCACACCACCCAGGATTCAATCAGTGCTGCCACAAGGCCTGCCAGGCTCCGTGCCCCAGAAGCAAGATATTCTCCAAGGTGTGTGGTCTGAAGATGCTCTGACTCCTGGCACAATGAAAAATGTTCATTTCTACCAGGAGAACTGAAGCTACGGTTGGAGGAAGAAGAACTCATTACAGTATCAGAAAAGGATTTGGGACCAAAGTGTGGACACGGGGGTTGGGGAGAGAGTAGGGTGTGATGAACTGGGAGACTGGGATTGACATATGTGCACTGCCATGTGTAAAACAGATAGCTAGTGGGAACCTGCTGTATAGCGCAGGGAGCTCAGCTCGGTGCTCTGTGACAACCTAGATGGGTGGGATGAGGGGTGGGATGGGAGGGAGGCCCAAGAGGGAGGGGGTATATGTATACATAGAGCTGATTCACTTCGGTGTGCAGCAGAAACTAACACAACATTGTAAAGCAACTATACCCCAATTAAAAAAAAAAAAAGAATTTGGGACCAAAGCGTATACATTTAAAATGTTTTGAAATGATCTCCAATTTACAGAAATGTTATAAGTACAGTACAAAGAATTTTGTTCCAGAACCATATGAGAGTAATCCCCTAATACTTTATTCTCCTACGTAACCTCAATACAGCTACCAAAATTAGGGAATTAACCCTAATACGTTACTACCATTTAACACTCAGATCCCATACAAATTTCACCAAATTCCTTTATAACAGAAAAAGTTCAGTTTGGAATCCCATGTTGCCTTTAGTTGTCATGTCCCTGTAATCTCCAATCTGGAGGGATCACTCAGTCTCAACTTGACTTCTGTGATCTTAAAAGTTTTGAGAACTCTACCCCAGTTGTTTTGTAGAATGCCCCTCAGTTTGGTTTTGTCAGATGTTTCCTCACGATTAGATTAAGATTATGGGAATATTACAGGAGTAATGTTGTGGTCTTCTCATTGCATCCTATTGGGTGGCACGATTTTGATTTGTCCCCTTAGTGATAATAGTCATTCTGATATTTTGATTAAGGCGTTACCTGCCCAGCTGCTTTGATGTAAAGCTACTCTTTTCCCTTTTGTGACTATTTAGTATTTTGTGAGGAGGTGTTTTGTAATGATGTAAAAGTCCCAATCCTAATCAAACTCTAAATTCATTCATTTATTAATTTATGTCCTTAAGGCTTGTGTTTCCATTTTAGTCATCTTATAATCTGTTACCATCATTATTTATTTTGATGCTCAGATTTTCCTGGATTTGTCCAACGGCAGTCCCTTCAAGCTGACTGCTGTATCCTTTTGATAAAGCCCCACCATTAGAGCACTTCCTTCTTTCTGATACAAGTTATATTCCAAATTTACCAGTACTTTCCAGGCTCCAGTCCTGAATCAGCCATTTCTCCAAGGAGCCTTGGTTCCTTTTAGTGGAGAATAGAATTTATAAGCTAGGTGTGCTCCTTGTTAATGGGGATCTGTTCCCAGGCTCTCTCATTGGACAGAACTAACCAATATACATGTGAACTACTTTCCTATTGCTGCTATAACAAATTAGCACACACATAGTAGCTTAAGACAACACAAATTTATTATCTTACAGCTCTGGAGGTCAGAAGTCCTAAAATCAAGGTGTCAGCAGAGCTATATTCCTTCTGGAAGCTCTAGAAGAGTATTCATTTCCTTGCCTTTCCAGCTTCTAGAAGAAGCTCCCTGCATTCCTTAGCTGTGGCCTCTTCACAAATGTCAAATGGCCAGCAGCACAGCATCTTCAAATCTCTCTCTCTTTCTCTCCTACCTCTGCTTCTGTCATCACATCTATGACTGACCCTCCTGCCTTCCAGTATAATCACAAGGACCATTGTGATTATATCGGGCCCACACAGATAACCCAGGATAATCGTCCCGTTTCAGGATATTTAACTTAATAATATCTGCAAAGTCCCTTTTGCCCTGTAAGGTAACACATTCACAGGTTTGGGGCATTAAGATGTAGACATCTGGGGAGTCCATTTTTCTACCTTCCACAGTATGTAGGTGGGTATAAACACATTTATTTCTGTATCTACATAAATGTATTGGGAACCATGAGTTCACCTGGATACCTTCGATTCCGATCTCACAACTACAGAGTTCATTCCTCTGTTTCAATATTTGCAACTCTCTTCACCCACAGTAAGAAACCTGGCTCCCTTGTCCCTAATAGGTTACTCATTTGATTTATCGCCTCTGTGTAACCAGTCTCTTATTTCACTTCCGTCCCCTTACCCCTGGAGGAATGTCCTGCCGCTCTGCCTGGACTCTGATATGTTACATTTGGCGGCCTTTCCTCGGGGACGCCCTCCTCACCCGACGTGGACTCTGCCACCCCAAGCCAGCCTGCCACCCCGCAGGAGCACCCTCAGCAGACCCCTATGGGGACACCCTTCTTGCCCTACTGGGGTTCCAACAGTCACCTCTGACCACCTCTTAGGTGCTGTGCTCTGCCCCACCTAATGATTTGAGGAGCAAATCGTTGCGAGGGGGAAGAAGAAAAGTCCAAATGGCATACTTTTAGGGAGGAGAAAGGGCACTGAAACCCTGATCCAAACAAGGGTGGGAAATGTGGAATGCTGTTGAGGGGGAGGGGAGCAGGAATGAGGTAGAAGGACACAAACAATTGGGGACTTGAGGACTGAGAAATACGGGATGCAGGAATGCGCCTCTCTTCTTGGGCCTCTGCATCTTTGAGGAGTCGACTCATATTTTTCTGGGCCGAGAATGCTGCCACCAGCCTGGAGCCGCATCAAACTACTTTTTATTAAAAAAAAAAAAAAAAAAAAAAAAAAAACCCAAAAAAAACACCCCACCCTTTGGCTCCTGATGTTTTTTATGCTGATTAAGAACACTTACTTGGCTACCCGAACAAGAGAGCTGATTGTTGCTCTCTCTCTTGAAGCAGAAGAGGCTTTTGACCAAGTTGAGTGGGAGTTGATGTTTGAGGTACTTTAAAAATTGAAATTGGGAGATAAGCTTATGAACTGAATTTGAACTTCATTCCAAGCTCATTGAACAGAAATGTTTCAGATCCTTTTAATCTGGAAAAAGCCCATCGCAATCGCCCTTTTCATCCCTTGTTTTTCTTTAAGATAAAGTTCCGACTCAAATTGCTTGTCATTTATCTACCTGCTGAGAAGGGCACTTCAAAAATAAACTCGGAAGCTTACAGATGTATGTGTTTCTCTCTTTCTGAGACGATGGGTACCTTGGCTCAGCTGCCTTCTCTCTTCACCCCCAGTACCCAGAGCAAGGATGCTGCCTGCAGTGAGTAGGGAGGACCAGTTTCTCGGAGACCATCTGGGGTCACGCTTGGCTTCATGGGGCTCAGGGTTGGTTGCAGAGAAAGAAAAAGCTTGTGGGTACTAATCTCAGTTTCTCCCCTGGCTTCTCAGTGACTCCAGGCGAGTTGTTTCGTTGCCACTTATTTGGTCTGCTCCTTCCGCCATATGAAACTAATGATACCCCTCATCCACTTATCTCATAGGGATGTCGTCAGGGCTGATTAATGTACAGGGCGGTCAAACATTGCATACATGCGATGAGCTAAGAAAAGTGAGACCATGAGCCCAGAGACCTCTTCCAGTTAGGGGTGATCTTTGCCTTCAGGATGAGTGATGTTTATGGTGTTAGTAATTTTTGGCCATTTCTCTGTTTGTCTTATTAGTTCAACTCATGCCACCATTAATTATATACATAGTAATACGCTTGGCTCAACACAGATGAAGTCATCCACTTCAGTATTTTTAGTGTACTTCCCATGTACCTGGCACTTTCTGTACTAGAATTAAAAACTTAAGGAAAAACCAAATCATGGGAAGGTCAAAAAATGTGAAATATTTATGAGCAAATTCATGTTTATGTTTCTACTGTTCCCTCTGAAGATTTATTTGTTTGAACAGAGGCTCCTCTTCTATCATAAAACTTATCTGGGGGAAGCTGAGCTTCAGTTTCCTGAGTATTTGTGAAACACACAGCTTAGTGTTTTAAAAGGAAAGACTCCCCATTAGCCAATTTCTCAGAGAACTGACAATCCCCCTAAAGACATGGTGTTCCACTTAATTTCCACGGAGCTGTTCCCTGCTAAAAAGGGCATTAATTCAAATTAGGCCTGCCCCTTTGCAGTGCCAAGCAGGTAGTAAAATTGAATACCATCAGTATATCCTCAACATAGGGAAGTTAAGCCAGAATGGACATGAACTGAAAACTAAACGAAAAATGATTATCTCATCCTCCTGAAAAATCCTCACCATGCACATGTGGAAAGAACTGCTTCCCTCCCGCCTCCGCATGCAGATGGCCGCTGCCTTCAATGACATGACCTTTGAACAGGCAACAGCAGGAAAGCCTTGTGCTTTTCTAGCCACCAGAGCTGACATCTAAGTTCCAAATGCCAAGGGAAAAATAAAAAAACACAAAATAATACAACACAGAGTGGGATAGAAGGGTTTGGCCACTTTGTTTCCAGTTGCTGTCTTTGGCTCTGAGTAGGGCTTCTGGCTGGCCACTGTTGGAAAACTTTTGGACTATTTTTGACAGACTGAACAGGCCACATGAAATGTCTATTATTACTTCAATCTTGGCTGGCTCTAGTGCACAGCACCGGCTGCCTTCTGTCCCTCGCCCTGCAGCCTCTGATTACTGGGCTTAGCTCCCACACACGGAGACCTCCCCCAGAGCTTGTCTGAACATTATTACCTCTTAGGGGTGAGACCACCCCCAGTTAAGGTCTCTCGACACTGTAGCTGCTGATGTTTCTGGAGGAGAATGAAGCCCAGCCTGATTTTTCTTCTCTAAAACTGTCCTAACTAACTGTGTCAAAATCTAAGGTACCAACAAGCCCTTAAATCGGAAGACAGATAAAATTCTCCAGGATTGCGACGTTTAAGATGCACGTGTATTTCTAATATGTATTTGAGAACCAGGGACATTGTTATCAGTTCTCTAAGCAACTCCCACATGGAGAGCTTGGTTTTGCTCCCCAAATCTTATTTTCTCCTTCTTGGTTAAGGAGGAAGGATGAAGCAGTTTAAAGGACCTCCACATGATTTAAAAAGAATCCGTGAAACTTCAAGGGTTTAAAAGTAATAGCTCTCCTATCTTTACCTGTGTAACCTCAGCTCTGAAAAAAGCCCAGAGGCCTGTGGTCTGACCTGTTGATATTGACATTCCCTGGCCTCCTACACAAGAGGAATGACATATCCATTTCTCTGGACTTTGGACCATTTGAAGACCATTCTGTGGTGTGTCAAAAGGCTGAGACTGACCGCTTTCTATTTTGATTAGGAAGCCTGAGCTTTAGGAAAATGGATTTTAGCCAGGGGGGCAGCTTGCTTTTGTAACGGTTTTTGTTTCTTCGAGCTCAAGTCCCTTTGCCTTGGGAACCATTAAAAATGGAAGAATGATGATGATACAGGGAACATCTTTATACAGATTGGTTGGTAGAAAAATTGAGCCAAGAAAGAGCCAGGGTGGTAGTGGTCTGACTTTGCCACTGATCCACTTGTTCAGTGAGCTGAGCCCACTCTTCATTGCTTCACAACTCAGTTTCTCTCCCTGTAAAGTCAGGATGCTGACCTTCATGGCACCGGCAGAAAGGCAGGAGGGTTGAGACCACGGGCTCTGGAGGCAGATGCCCTGTCTGAGTTCTAACTCCATCACTTCTAAGTGTGTGACTTTGGACAAGTTACTTGACACACCTCTGTGCCTCAGTTTCCTCACCTATAAAATGGGGATAAACATAGTACTCACTTCTTAGGACTGTTGTGAGGAATACATGTCACGATACAGGTTAAATACCTGCCCAATCAGCAGGCATTTTTTATTTTTTTATTGAGGTGTAGTTGTTTTACAACGTTGTGTTAGTTTCTACTGTATAGCGAAGTGGAGTTCCCTGTGCTCTACAGCAGGTTCTTAAAATAGATATTTTATATATATTAGTGTATATATGTCAATCCCAATCACCCAATTCATCCCCCCCGCTTTCCCCCCTTGGTGTCCATACGTTTCTTCTCTACATCTGTGTCTCTGTTTTTGCCTTGTAAACCGGTTCATCTGTACCATTTTTCTAGATTCCACATATATGTGTTAAGATACAATATTTGTTTTTCTCTTTCTGATTTACTTCACTCTGTATGACAGTCTCTAGGTCCATCCACGTCTCTACAAATGACCCATTTTCATTCCTTTTTATGGCTGAGTAATATTCCATTGTATATATGTACCACATCTTCTTTTTTTTTTTTTTTTTTTTT
>RJWK010052899.1:0-15511 GCA_004363435.1 Platanista minor
TTTTTTTTTTTTTTTTTTGCCGTACGCGGGCCTCTCACTGCTGTGGCCTCTCCCGTCGCAGAGCACAGGCTCCGGACGCGCAGGCTCAGCGGCCATGGCTCACGGGCCCAGCTGCTCCGTGGCATGTGGGATCTTCCCGGACCGGGGCACAAACCCGTGTCCCCTGCATCGGCAGGCGGACTCTCAACCACTGCGCCACCAGGGAAGCCCTACTCTCCCTACTTTAAGGTCTGCTGGTGCACAACCTTCCGGGGATTTGGATGTGGATGTCTTTGGGGGAGGGCATCATTCTGCTGCTGCAGGGCCCTTTGTTGTTGTTGTCTGGCCCTCTCTTTGCAAACTCAAGCTTTCTTGGGGCCCAACAGGCCATATAAGTAAGTGAATCGGGACAGAGAGACAGTGGTGAACTGGATGCCCCTTTTAAATGGGCAGCGGCTGATCTACTATGGCCATTTTTTGCTATGTGAGAACGTGGTCCCAGTGTTGCCAGATCTTCTGATTTTTAAAAAGAAGCCAGAATTTTAGATTTCCTTTCTTTGTTATATCCCCCAACGTTTAAATGTTGCCAATAAATTTATCTATTTAAAAGTATTACACAAGCCAAACCAAAAACATCTACTGGTATACTTGACCTTGAGCTATCCATCTGTAACTTCTGCCCTGCACATTACCCCTGAAACAATCACATTATGCCTAGGATTGAACCACCCCCAAGCTATGCTGGATGACTCCCAAACCTATGAGTCCATCTAGACCTCTCTGATGAGCTGAGAACATCTCTGATTACATTCCCCATGGCCACACCCACTTGTGATCTCCCTGCACAAATCTGCCTCTCAAGCTTGAAACACGGGGGTCCTTTACTTTCTGATCCAATGGTCACCAAATGCCATAATTCGTCCCCTTCTTTGCACTTTATGGGGGACCTTGATTGCCCCCTTTACTGGATTATTGTAACACTCTTTATACTCATCCCTTAGGATCTATTCTTTATCCTTATCTGCTTCCAACCTAAGCTCTAAAATGCATTATAGGGCACATCATCTTTCTCTTCTACTTAACATCCTTCAGTGGTTTTCAGGAACCCACAGGATAAGGTCCAAAGTTCTCAATATGGCCTTCTATGCCTCTCATGATGGCAGCCTGCTCTCCAACCTTGTTTCTTAGCACTTTCCCATTTTTTAATTAATTTTTTATTTATTTATTTTTTTGTGGTATGCAGGCCTCTCACTGTTGTGGCCTCTCCCGTTGCAGAGCACAGGCTCTGGACGCACAGGCTCAGTGGCCATGGCTCACGGGCCCAGCCGCTCCGCGGCATGTGGGATCTTCCCGGACCAGGGCTCGAACCCGTGTCCCCTGCATCAGCAGGCGGACTCTCAGCCACTGCGCCACCAGGGAAGCCCTTCCATTTTTTTAATATAAATTTATTTATTTTATTGGCTGCATTGGGTCTTCATTGCTGCGTGCAGGCTTTCTCTAGTTGTGCTGAGCGGGGGCTGCTCTTCGTTGCGGTGCATGGGCTTCTCATTGTGGTGGCTTCTCTTGTTGCGGAGCATGGGCTCTAGGTACTTGGGATTCAGTAGTTGTGGCACGCAGGCTCAGTAGTTGTGGCGCGCAGGCACAGTAGTTGTGGCGCACGGGCTTAGTTGCTCTGTGGCATGTGGGATCCTCCTGGACCAGAGTTCAAACCCATGTCCCCTGCATTGGCAGGTGGATTCTTAACCACTGCGCCACCAGGGAAGTCCCATCACTTCCCCATTGCTGTCTGGGATGCCAGTATTACAGAACAGTAATTGTAGCGCCCTGTGTACATGATGTGAAAACCTGCTCTTCCCTTTGCCTGGAATGCCCTTCCCCACTGATATCCCAGGAGACCTACTCATCCTTAAAGCAAAGCTCAGGTCTTACTCTGTGAGACGTTCCCTGACTCCTTCCCCTCTGCCTTTCCACAGTGCTTCCTCCCAGGTCTCACTGCTTTACTTATGCATTTTTTATTGAAACTGTCTCACGTGATTTTAAGTATTTGTTCACATATATGTCTCCCATCTTTGTGTCTTATCATTTTTGTGTCATGAGTACTTAACACAGGGCCTCACAACAGACACGCCTAATAATATTTCTGAATGAACAAATAAATGAAGGAAGGAACCATGCTAGACAGATAGCATCTGTCCTATTTATAATCAAAATTACCCCAAGGAGTTGTAATTCTTTGATGAGTTTCTCATTCCTCCCTTCAAATAAGTTTCTATCTTCCACCAGCTGCAGAAGCTCTTTGAATGATTTAAAATGCAGAATTCAAAATTGGCTGCCAAGAAATGCCACTTCCTTTCCTTTCTAGAATAACATGATTTTCCCCATGACCCAGACAAAACAACAACCTTTGGCTAATGTTTCATATAAAGAGGATTTTTCAGGGAAAAGGAGGGTTAACCAGAGTGGATTTTAGCTTTTCTCATTTCCCCAGTATTCCCTAGGTGTTCCTTCCACGTGTGAAGACTCTCTTCTGTCTAGATGCACAGGAGAAAGCCACTCCAGTCAGGAGTTTAATCCCATGGTGATGCCACCTCAGGAGGTGCCAGGACCCTGTGAACCTTGCAGGCTCCTGCAACACAGTCATAGATCTGGGGAAGGATGACAATTTACAAGGAGTTTCTCTCTCAGACAGAGAGCAGATTAGTCATCTTTCTAAAAATGGGAGGAACAGGCACAAAGCGACTCTTGTCTTCTTGGGGAACCTGGCCAGCAAAGCTTGTAGACCGACTGGAAGAGTTGGGCTAAGATCAGCCTCAAGGCTGATCTCACAGTCACTTACGATTGGCCCAAGTGTAGTAGGGCAGATGCCAGGGGCAAAAAAGAAAATCCAGTTCCTGGACCCACATTTCTTTTCAGTTAGTTACCAGACAGCAATCACCTTTTTGATGTCCGAGGTTTTTCTCTTCTCCTATGTCCCTGGTATATCAGCTCCCCCTGCTCCTTGAGGGAAAGGAACAAGGGAGAAAAGAATGTACATCCACTGTACACCTGATGTGAACCAGGAAATGCATTAGATGCTTTAGAGGCTTTCCTTTTTTAATATTTTAATTTTATTGCATTCTTAAATCTCCATTTTATAAGTGAGGAGACAGGACCAGTGAGGCCAAGTAACTTGCTCGATTCTACACAACCAGGAAATGGTAGGGCTGAGATGTTATTCCAGGTAGGTGTTATTTTAAAGCCCATGCTTGTTCCACTTATGATGCTGCTGATATAGGAAAATAGTTGTAAAATCTAATTTTGGTGCTTGTGTACCAAAATTGACAGCTTATGTTAGCTCACGCAGTTTATAGTCTTATTGGGCTAATGTGCCCAGAGTATTCTCAGGCCAACAGTCAGGCAATCAATCAACATACATTCTGTGAAGGGGCAACCAGATTGATCCAAAGAGATTCAAGACTTGGCCCTGACCTGCCAGGACTTACAGGCTGTCTGGCAAGATGAAGAAAGTAAGGAGTAACACAAGAGTACTGTGATAGCATACGAGCTATAACAAGTAGGCATGTCAGCAACTCTGGACATTTCTAACCGTGACACCCATGATGGTGATGACCTCATGTGTGACACACTCCCCTGGGTGTTTGTGGGGTCATAGCTGTCATGTCTCCTCTTTTGCCCACTTAAAGTGTGTTAGACTGCAAGTAATTGAGAGGATGTTGTCAAAGAGATTACTTGAATCAAAAAGGATCTTTGGTATTTTAATTATTAATAACAAAATATCAGTTGCCATCTTACAATAGATGACAGTACATCCATGTGATTCTAATGTGGCTGAGAATCACTGCAGGGGGGCAGCTGAATATCTCCTGTGGACAAAACATGCTGTGAGCTGAGAGGAGGGGGACCTTGATGGGGCCGGAGCATACTGGGGTGTCTTCCAGGAATGAGCAGATGATGTAGACTCAAGCCTAGCATTGTGCCTGGCATGTGGAGGAGATTCACAAATGAACTGAACTGAAAAATGCAGGGCACACAATGCCAAAGACCTACAGATGCTGGCCGGTCTCCAGGTCCATCACGAGGCAGGACTGCCTTCCTCCAATGCAATGAAGACACAAAGGTAAGCCCTCCTGCTCCCTCCCTGCAGCTACAGTATCTCAGATAGAGAATCAGGCAGACTGAACTTCCTGAAGGAACTGCATGATTTATCAGACTGGATTATGTTTTAAATTGAATAACATGAAAACTGTTTCCTGCCTTAGCCAGAGAGTAGGGGCTAGAAGTGGGGTGGGGTGGTGGGAGATCAGATTAAGAAGGGATAAAATAAAGGGGCGACCTAAGTGGAGTGTGAAATAAATTTTGTGACTCTATAGTATTTATATTGCTACTTGCTGGTTTTTCAACTTTAGATATTCTCTTATGCCACTCCATGGTGTTTTCTCCCTTTTCATCTTAATTTTTGATAGTTAACAATACTGTCTTTAGCTCTTCTACTGGTACCTTTGTGTAACTTCAAATTATATACTTAAATCTCCCTTTCTTGTCCCATGAACTTTCAGGGATGTCCCCAAATTCCCATCATGTAAGATAAGGGCACTTTTCTATCCATTACACGTTTCGCCTTCTAATTTCTGTCATTTGGATAATTAATGTTTATCTTCTGTAACTATACTCGAGTCTTATTTTACATTATATGTAGGTTGATTCGAAATAGTTGAGAATCAAAAATAAAGTTGTTCCTTTGAGCATGAAATACTTTTCCCTGCAGGGCCACACGTCAATACCATGATGCCGGCAACCTCCAGGAGCAGAGCTGCTGTTGTAACAAATTTCTTTAAGCTGAGCACGACACAACACAGTTGCTTAATAGCTTACTAAAACAACACACATCTATAGTTTTGGGAATCAGAAGTCCTCCAGGAGTCTCACTGGGTTAAAATCAAGGTATCAGCAAGGCTGGTTTCTTCTGGAGGCTCTAGGGGAGAAAATTTGTTTCCCTGCCTTTTCCAGCTACTAAAGGTCACCTACATTCCCTGGCTCGTGGTGTCTTCCTCCATTTTCAAAGCAGGTAACATTGCATTTCTCTGGTCCTTCTTCCCTCATCACATTTCTTTCTGACCGTAGCCCATAAAAGTTGTCTGTTATTAAGGACTCATATGACCTGAATGGACCTACCTGGATAATCCAGGAAAATCTGCCCGTCTCAGATTCCATAATCTTAACCACATTGCAAAGTCCCTTTTGCTATGTAAGGTAACATGTGCACAGGTTCCAAGGACTAGGGCATGGACATTGTTGAGGAGTCATTCTGCCTACCACACAAAAATGAAATGTTCCTGGTGTTGAGAAAAAATGGATTCTACTTCTCATGCTCCATCAGTTGCTCAAAATCCACACCACACATTAATGTGCTTCATTTTTAGACTACAGTTTTCTTATTTAGGTTTTTTATTGTTTTTAGTAGAGCCTTTATTTTTCTTTCTTTCTTAAAAGAAGTGTATTTTCTCTTTACCAAATCCTTAAAAGTATGTACCTGCTTTTCTCTTCCATCCTATACATTATTAATATCACCTAATTCTTCTTCTCTTTTTTATTTTTTTTTCTTTAAATTGAGGTAAAGTTGAGTCTTCTTTTTTTTAAAACCAGTTTTTTTTGGAGCTCACCCAATTCTTGTCCTAGTTGGGAGCAGTTGTTCTCTAGGTCCACTGTTCTGTCTTCACTTTGGGTTTCTTGTCGTTGAACTCTTGGTACGAGCCCACCATTTCGTATATTCTACATCTTCATATTTGTTGTTTTTCACTCCAGTCCCCAAGCAGCTTCTCATGAAACAATACATGGAAGATAATCTCTCTGAGTTCTTATATGTGAAAAATAACCTCTTCCAGTCTTTTGCTTTGCTTCGTTGTCTTGTATTCATTTCTATTACTTTGATTCTGATTCCGAATATGATTTGGCTTTCTAAAAAAAATTGTCATTTATATTTTTTCTGTGAATTATTCATTTTCTTTTTTCAAAATTTTGGTTGGATTATCTTCTGCTAAAGCTATATTTGTATATAGTGAAGATTAATCCTTTGTAATACATATTGCAAAATTTTCTTCCAGAATAATGTTTATTAAAAATTTTTATGGAGCTTTTTGTTTCATGTATTTTAAATTTATGGTTTAAATTTATAGTGTTCAGTCTTTTCCTTCATGGCTTCAGGGTTTTGGGTTTTGTTTAGGAAGACTTACATATTCCAAGTTATACAAATGTTATTCTGATATTTTCTAATAAATGTGTACTTCTATTTATATTTTATTTTTAATTCATCTGGAATTTGATTCTATGTTTGTTATAATTTGTTAAAATTTTCAAACAAATCAACACCATTTAGATATTTATTCTATCTTTTCCCACACTGTTTGAAATACAATCTACATTAGATTATAAACTTTTATATTCTTGGGACTAATTCTGAACTATTGTTTTGTATTGATCTATTTGTCTGGCCCCTCAGCAGTACTTTGTTGTTTTAATTACAAAAGCTTTGCAAAGTCTTAAGATACCTAGGACAACTTACGTCTCCTTGGTATCTTGCTGAATCATCTTATAGAATTTTATATATGTATATGAAATCTTGAGAATAAGGTTAATAAACTCCATAAAAATCCTCTAGGATTTTGATTGGATAGCATTGAATTTATAGATTAACTTGAAGAGACTTGACTCTTGTTAAAGAAAAAATTATTTTGACAATTGTTAAAATGGTGATGAAGACTTTATTCAGGACTATTGCAATAGGTGTCAAGACTATCACAATGGGGGAGAGAGATCATGTTCAACTCCGAATACAACAAAGACAAGTGGAGGGAAGGGGAAAGGGTAGGGAGCCAATGAGCAGAGTGAGGGATGTCAGTGGATGAAAAATTATTAAGAAGAGACATAAAGGGGACAGGGGTTCTTGTAAACCAACTTAACAGGATTCTTGCTGAAGGAAGGCAATAGTGATAAGATATCAAATATGGGGGGATTTTCACCAAACTGACTTTGCAAGATTCTTCTAAAACTGGGCTAAGCAGACTGAAGACAGGTCCCAAGGATGAGGCTGGATGAAAAAAAGGGCTCAGAGGAGCCTGTCTACAGTTTGGTCAAAGAGGGAGTTTTTGTCACTCTTTCCATCCAGAAACATAATCATTCTCTATATTATTCAAATTATATACTATGTACTTCTACAAAGATTCACAATTTTCTTTAATCAGAAATTACTCCTTTTTTGTTACATTTATTCTTTAGTATGATATAGTTTTTGTTGATATTGTGAGTGAGGCTTTAAAAATTATATTTCCAATTTTTTAATTGGAGTCATATGGGAAAACTTGATTTTTTTAGGTTGATTCTGTGTTTAGCCATCTTACTCTTTTCTCTTATTAAGTTCAGTCATTTTTCAATTCATTGTCTTAGATTTTAAATGTAGACGTGTTTTGCCCCTTTAGTGCCAATATTTAAACCTCTGTTTATTTTTCTGATGTTATTGTGTTAAGGTCTCAAGAAAAGTTTAAATAATAATGGTGTCTTATTCTTTACTTAAATGTGACTGATTCTACTATTTCACTGTAAACTAAATGTTTTGTGATAGGTTTCTTGTAGTTACCACTGTCACATTACTAAAGCTTCTGTCTGTTCATAATTTACTAAGATATTTTTTAATTTTAAAATTAGGAGTGGATGCTAATGTAGTAAATTATAATAGAAGAATTAATCTACTAAGGTTGAACCTCCTTTGACTTATTGGAGAAAAACCTATTTGTTTTTCAAAGTGTAGTTAGAAATGGCTTGTGGCTTCAAAGGGAAGATCTACGAAATAATCTCATTCATATTCATTTCACAAATTTTCCTTTTGTCTATTTATGCTTATTAAGGTATTTGCTAATTTCTTTTCTCATTATTGCTTCTTGTATCCACTCCTTCTCCTGGGCTTACTTTCTTTCTTACCAAAGTACATTTAAAAAATATTTCTGTCAGGGTGGGCCTGAGTGGTTAATTCTGACTTTGAAACTGTCTTCCCTGCCCTCCTTCTCTTGAAGGACAGCTTAGCTAGAAATAGGAGTCTAGGGTGACAGATACTTATTCTCAGCTCTCGAAGATACTACTCTGTGATCTTCCAGCATGTATACTTGCTAATTAAAAAAAAAAAAAAAGTCTGTCTAATTGCCATCCTTGTAGGTAATTTTCTTCTTTCTGTTTTCTCTGAAGATTTTCTCCTATTCTTTGATGCTCTACAGTTTTCTCTGCTGTATAGTGTGGATTTGCTTTTATTCACCTTTCTTGATGTACTTATCAATCTAGAACCTCATGTTTCTTCCATTATAGAAAATTCTCAGTCATTGTTGCTATGAAAATTGAATATCTGCTACTCTCCTTTTGATGTATTTTGGATCTTCTCATTTTATCTTACAATTCTTTTAAACTTTTACACATTTTTAACTCTCTGTGCCATATTCTGAGTTATTCATTCAGTTTTCCTTTCCAGTTTTCAAATTCTTTCTTCAGCAGTGTATAGATTACTATGCCATGATCTTCTGTTCCTCTCCTCAATGGCTATATACATATGTTTTAATGAAATTTTTCCTTTATTGAGGTATAGTTGATGTACAATGTTATATAAATTAGAGGTGTCCAACATAGTAATTCACAATTTTTAAAAGTTATACTCCATTTATCATTATTATAAAAGATTCCATGTGTTGTAAAATATATCCTTGAGGCTTATTTATTTTATACATAATAGTTTGTACCTCTTAATCCCCTACCCTTTCCCCTTCCCTCTCCCCACTGGTAACCACTAGTTTGTTCTCTATAACTGTGAGTCTGTTTCTCTTTTGTTATATTCACTACTTTGTTTTAAGTTTTAGATTCCACATATAAGTGATATCATACAGTATTTGTCTTTCTCTGACTGATTTCATTTAGTATAGTACCATCCAAGTCTATCCATGTTGTTAAAAATGGCAAATTTTCATTCTTTATGGCTGAGTAGTATTCCATTGTGTATACATAGCACGTCTTCTTTATCCATTCATCTGTTGATGGGCACTTAGGTTGCTTCCATATCTTGGCTGTTGTAAATAGTGCTTCTGTGAACATTGGGATGCATGTATCTTTTTGAATTAGAGTTTTCCTTTTTTTCTGGATATATACCCAGGAGTAGGATTGCTGGATTATATGGCAACTTTACGTTTAGTTTTTTAAAGGGATGTCCATACTCTTTTCCATAGTGGCTGCACCAATTTACACTCCCAGCAACAGTATACAAGGGTTCCCTTTTCTCCACACTGTCTCCAGCATTTATTATTTGTAGACTTTTTGAGGATAGCCATTCTGACTGGTTTGAGGTGCTACTTCATTGTGGTTCTGATTTGCGTTTCTCTAGTAATTAGTGATATTGAGCATCTTTTCATGTGCCTGTTGCCCATCTGTATGCCTTCTTTGGAAAAAGGCATTCTGCCGAATTTTTCATTGGGTTGTTTGTTTTTTTGATTTGAGTTGTATAAGCTGTTTGTATATTTTGGATATTAACCTCTTGTTAGTCGCATCATTTGCAAATATTTTCTTCCATTCTGTATGTTGTCTTGTTTTGTTGATGGTTTCCTCTGCTGTGCAAAAGCTTTTAAGTTTCATTAGGTCCCATTTGGTTATTTTTGCTTTTATTTCTTTTGCCTTGGAAAACGTCTAAGAAAATATTGCTGTGATTTACACAAGGGAATGTTGTTTTGCCCATGTTCTCTTCTAGGAGTTTTATGGTATCATGTCTTATGTTGAGGTCTTTAAACCATCTTGATTTTATTTTTCTATGTGGTGTGAAGGAGTGTACACCACTTGTTGAAGAGACTGTCTTTTCTCCATTGTACATTCTTGCCTCCTTCGTCATAGATTAATTGACTGTAGGTGCGTGGGTTTATTTCTGGATTCTCTAATCTGTTTCATTGATCTATATGTCTGTTTTTGTGCCAATACCACATTGTTTTGATTACTGTAGCTTTGTAGTATAGTCTGAAGCCTGACAGGGTTATACCTCCAGCTTTGCTCTTTTTCCTTGGGATTTCTTTGGCAGTTCTGGTTTTTGTGGTTCTACATAAATTTTAAGATTATTTTTTCTAGTTCTGTGAAAAATATCATAGGTATTTTGCGAGGTATTGCATTAAATCTATAGATTGCTTTGGGTATTATGTCCATTTTAACAATATTAATTCTTCCAATTCAAAAGCCTGGGATAACTTTCCATTTCTTTGAATCATCTTCAGTTTCCTCTATCAGTGTTTAATAGTTTTCAGTGTTTAGGTCTTTCACTTCCTTGATTAAGTTTATTCCTAGGTATTTAATTTTTTTGATGTGATTTTAAATGGGATTTCTTTTTTAGTTTCTCTTTCTGACATTTCATTATCTGTGTAAAGAAATGCAACAGATTTCTGTATATTAATCTTACATCCTAATTCATTTATTAGTTCTAATAGTATTCATGTGGAGACTTTAGAGTTCTCTTTATAGAATATCATGACATCTGCAAATAGTAACAGTTTTACTTCTTCCCTTCCAGTTTGGATACCTTTATTTCTTTTTCTTGTCTGATTGCTGTAGCTAGGACTTCCAATACTATGTTGAATAGAAGTGGTGAGAGTGAGCATCCTTGTCTTGTTCCTGAATTTAGCAAGAAAGCTTTCAGCTTTTCAGTACTATATTGGCTGGGGTTTGTCACAAAAGGCTTTTATTATATTGAGGTATGTTCCCTCTGTACCCACTTCGGTGAGAGTTTGTATCATAAATGTATGTTAAATTCTCTCAAATCCTTTCTCTGCGTCTATTAAGGTGATCATGTGGTTTCTGTCTTTCCTTTTGTTAATGTGGTGTATCACATTGATTGATTTGCATATATTGAACCATTCTTGCAATACTGGAATGAAGCCAACTTGATCATGGTGTATGATCCTTTTTATGTATTGTTGGATTTGGTTTGCTAATATATTGTCGAGGAGTTTTACATCTATATTCTTCAAAGTTGTTGCCTGTAATTTTCTTTTTTTGTGGTGTTTTTGTCTGGTTTTGGTATCAGGGTGCTGGTGGCCTCATAGAATGAATTTGGGAGAGTTCTCTCCTCTCCAATTTTTTGGAATAGTTTGAGGATAGGTATAAGTTCTTCTTTGTATATTTGGTAGAATCCCGCAGTAAAGCCGTTGATCCTGAACTTTAGTTTGCAGGTAGTTTTTGTTTTGTTTTGTTTTTTCTTGTTTTTATTACAGATTCTATTTTACTTCTAGTGATCAGTCTGTTCAAATTATCTGTTTCTTCTTCACTCAGTTTTGGCATGCTGTATGTTTCTAGAAACTTGTCCATTTCTTCTAGGTTGTCCAATTTGTTAGCATATAGCTGTTCATAGTATTTTCTTGTGATTTTTTTTGTATTTTTGTGGTATCAGTTGTTATTTATCCTCTTTCATTTCTTATTTTGTTTATTTGGGTCCTCTCTCTTTTTTTTTTTTTTTTTTTTGTGGTACGTGGGCCTCTCACTGTTGTGGCCTCTCCCATTGCGGAGCACAGGCTCCGGACGCGCAGGCTCAGCGGCCATGGCTCACAGGCCCAGCCGCTCCGCTGCATGTGGGATCATCCTGGGCCGGGGCACGAACCCGTGTCCCCTGCATCGGCAGGTGGACTCTCAACCACTGTGCCACCAGGGAAGCCCAAGGGTCCTCTCTCTTTTATTCTTGGTGAGTTTAGCTAGAGGTTTCTCTACTTTATTTTAAAAAACAGCTCTTGGTTTTATTTATCTTTTCTGTTGTTTCTTTGATCTCTATTTCATTTATTTTCTCTCTGATCTTTATTATCTCCTTCCTTCTGCTTACTTTGGGTTTTGTTTCTTCTTGTTTTTCTAATTCTTTTTTTTTTTTTTTTTTTTTTGCGGTATGCGGGCCTCTCACTGTTGTGGCCTCTCCTGTTGTGCAGCACAGCCTCCGGACGCACAGGCTCAGCGGCCATGGCTCACAGGCCCAGCCACTCCGCGGCATGTGGGATCTTCCCAGACCGGGGCAAGAACCCGTGTCCCCTGCATCGGCAGGCAGACTCTCAACCAGTGCTCCACCAGGGAAGCCCTCTAATTATTTTAGGTGTAGGTTAAGTTGTTTATTTGAGATTTTTCTTGTTTCTTGAGAAAAGCCTGTATCACTATGAACTTCCCTCTTAGACCTGCTTTTGCTGCATCCCACAGATTTTGTAAGGTTGTGTCCTCATTTTCATTTGTCTTGGTATTTTCTGATTTCTTCTTTGATTTCATTGTTCACCTGCTGTTTTTTTCAGTAGCATGTTGTTTAGCCTTCATGCATTGGTTGTTTTCCCATTTTTCTTTCTGTGCTTGATTCCTAGTTTCATACCCTTGTGGTCAGAAAATATACTTGAAATAATTTCTGTCCTCTTAAATTTGTTGAGGTTTGTTTTGAGACCTACTATATAGTCTATCCCAGAGAATGTCCCATGTGCTCTTGAAAAGAACGTGTATTCTGTTTTTGTTTTTTGTTAGTTTTAGTTGTACTGTCCTGTTGATATCAATTAAGTCCAACTAGTCTGTTGTCATTTAGGATTGAAGTTGCTTTATTGATTTTTTGACTGGGTGAGCTGTCTATTGATGTCAGCGGGGTGTTAAATTCTCCTGCTATTATTATATTATTGTCAATTGCTCCCTTTATATCTTTTAGTATTTGTTTTATACATTTAGATGCTCTTATATTGGGTGTATATGTTAATGAGTGTAATATCCTCTTCTTGTAATGATCACTTTAATGCTCTCCTTTGTTTTTTTAATAGCCTTTTATAGAAGTCTATTTTGTCTGATATGAGTATTGCTACCCCCTCTTTCTTGTCGTTTCCATTTGCATGAAATATCTTTTTCATTCCCTCACTTTCAGTCTGCGTGTGTCTTTAGATCTGAACTGAGTCTCTTGTAGTCAGCATATATATGAGTTTTGTTTTTGTTCCTATTCAGTCACTCTATGTCTTTTGATTGGAGCATTTAGTCCATTTACATTTAAAGTAATTTTTGGATAGTGGTATATTCTTTTTGTCATTTTTTAAATTGTTTTGAGTTTGTTTTTGTAGGGTTTTTTTGTTCCTTTTTTCTTCTTTTGTTCTCTTCTTTTGTGATTTGATGACTATCTTTAGCGTTATGTTTGGATTCCTTTTTCTTTTTTTCTGTGTGTATCTACTACAGATTTTTGGTTTGTGATTAACATGAGCAATCTGTGTATATATACATGGCTGTTTTGAGTTGCTGATCTCTTAATTTCAAATGAATTTAACAACCTTGCATTTGTACTCTCCTCCCCTCACAATTACTGTCTTTTTTTTTTTAATTGAATTATAGTTGATTTACAATGTTGTGTTAGTTTCAGGTGTACAGCAAAATGAGTGAGATATATATGTATATTTTTCAGATTTTTTTCCCTTATAGGTTATTACAGAATATTCAGTAACAATTATTGTTTTTGATATCATATTTTACATCTGATTGTTTTATGTACCCCTTAACTGCTTATTGTCGATATAGATGATTTTACTACTTTGGTTTTTTAACATTCCTACTAGCTTCGTGCATGAATGATTTCCTACTTTTACTGTATGTTTGCCTTTACCAAGGAGTTTTTTTATTTCATAATTTTTGTGTTTCTAGTTGTGGCCTTTTCTTTTTCACTAGAGAAGTTCCTTTAACGTTTCTTTCAGAGCTGATTTGGTGGTGTTGAACTCTTTTAGCTTTTACTTGTCTGGAAAGCTTTTGATCTCTCTATCAAATCTGAATGAGACCCTTGCTGTGTAGTGCATTCTTAGTTTAGTTTTTCCAGTCTTCACTTTAAAATATATCACGCTCCTCCATTTTGGCCTGCAGAGTTTCTGCTGGAAAGTCAGCTGATAATCTTATGGGAGTTCCCTTGTATGTTATTTGTTGTTTTCTTTTGCTGCTTTTAATATTCTCTTTTTATCTTTAATAGTTCCATTTATTTATTTGGCTGTCCTTAGTTTTGGCTCACAGGCTCCTTAGTTGCTGCAGGTGGGATCCTTAGTTGTGGCATGCGAACTCTTAGTTGCAGCATGCATGTGGGATCTAGTTCTCTGACCAGGGATCAAACCCAGCCCCCCTGCACTGGGAGTGTGAAGTGTTATCCACTGTGCCACCAGGGAAGTCCCTTTAATATTTCCATTTTAATTACAATGTGTCTTGATGTGTTCCTCTTTGGGTAAATCCTGTATGGGACTCTCTGTGCTTCCTGGACTTGGATGTCTGTTTCCTTTCCCCTGTTAGAGAAGTTTTCAGCTATTATGTCTTTAAGTATGTTCTCAGCCCCTTTCTCTCTCTCTTCTCCTTCTGAGACCCCTATAATGTAAATATTAGTATGCTTGATGTTGTTCCAGAGGTCACTTAAACTGTCCTCATTTCTTTTCATTCTTTTTTCTGTTTAGCATCAGTGATTTCCACTGCTCTGTCTTCCAGCTCGTGATTCATTTCTTTGTTTCATTTAATCTACTGCTGATCCCTTCTTGTGTATTTTTCATTTCAGTTATTGTATTCTTCATCTCTGTTCAGTTCTTTATATTTTCTAACTCTTTGTTTAAAACTTCTAACTTCTGTTCATCTATTATTCTCCCAAGTTCTTTGATCATCTTTACTGTCACTATCCTGAACTCTTTCCTGGGTAGATTGCCTATCTCCACTTCACTTAGTTCTTCCTCTGGGGTTTTATCTTGTTCCTTTGTCTGGAACATTTTCCTTTGTTGTCTCATTTTTGCTTAAGTTGCTGTTTTTATTTTTATGTATCTGGTAGGTTGGTTACATTTCTCAGCCTTGGAGAAGTGGCCTTTTGTAGGAGACATCCTCTGCATCCCAGCAGTGCACTCCCCTCTTGTCACCAAGCTATACGTTCTAGGGGTTCCCTCTATGAGGGCTGCGTAGGTCCTTCTGTTGTGACAGGCTGACTATGTGGGAAGCCTGGTAGGCTTTGTTGGCTCCCAGTCCAGTTATTTGCCAGGTCCTGCCTTCTATGGAGGCTGCTGGCCACTGGTTGGGGGGACTAGGTCATGAGGCAGCTGACTGTGGAAGCCTAGGGGGTCCCAGGGCTAGTGCTGGCTCACTGGTGTACAGAGTCAGGGTCCAGAAGACTCCTGGGCTGTTTTCCACCCACTGGTGCCAGCCTACTGATGGGCAGAGCCAGGTCCTGGAGTCTGGTTGCAGGTGCCAGGAGTCCCAGAGCTGGTTTTGTATCACTGGTGGCAGGGGTTGGTTCCTGACACAGTTGGGTATGGGGTCTGGGGTGTCCTGTTGCTTATGTTGTCCTGGTAGTCGGCAAAGCTGGGACCCAGTTGGTCCCATGGCAGCGTTTGTCCTGCTAGTGTGGAGGCTGGGTCCACAGGCTGTGTGATTGTGGTTTTCTTTCTTTCTTTCCTTCCTTCCTTCCTTCCTTCCTTCCTTCCTTCCTTCCTTCCTTCCTCCCTCCCTCCCTCCCTCCCTCTCTCTCTCTCTC